>PVIH01004191.1:89026-145247 GCA_004025045.1 Sigmodon hispidus
GGGCTAGGGTTAGGGTTAGGGTTAGGGTTAGTATTTTTATGTGTAGCAAACTTATTTGCATTATCACCCTTGATAAGTCATGTTTATGATTTTTATCTTCTTTATAAATATTGTTAACTTTTCAGCATTTTAAATTCATTTTACTTTTTTGATAAATACAAAATAAATAAAGAAGAAAAAAAGAAAAAAAAAAGAAAAAAAAAGTTGCAGTTAAGCTAACAAGATGCTGTTATCCAAATCTATGCATTGAGGGTTTCGGCAGCTGTTCCTAAAGTTTCACTGTGAATTGGCTTAGAAACTTTCAAAAGCTAGGGCCTTTCTAACTATGGGGAAAATGATGCAAGGTTTCAGGCCAGATATATTTTAGCAAATAGCTTACTTAAATATCCATTCTGTTCTATGGTCTTTTCTAGATTAAATTACTTATGTGGTTCTTCTGTATTTGACTACCATCAAAAAATAAAATTTGGCTTAATATATATAAAAAAAAAACAAATTTTACAAAATTCTTAAAACACAATACAAAAAATTAAAATATAACTACCAACTTCAAAAAGCATGAAAAGCCCCACTTTTGCAGAAAGAAACAATTGTGTGTCATTATTTTTATTTTAATAAGTTTGTGGATAATAAAGAAATGTAATAAATTACCATAAATTTAAAGTGAGTCGACAGGGTAATATACCATAAAGCAGATAAAAGTATTTTAAACTATAATCCTTTTCAGTTCTGAAACAGAAGTTAGAAATGGGAGGTACTAGTAACAACAAGTGCACATTTTTTAATTTTTTTTTTAAATTATAGCCTCAAAACAATGTCTCTTCTTATTTTCTTCATTCAATACATATGGATTCATATTTATATTTACATCAGTTATTAACTCCCACGATTGATATAAAACAGTACCCTGTACCTTCAGTGTTAAGAAAAAAGACTGGAAACAGTCTTTTGTCATTTAAAGAGTAGAACTTGATAACCCTGATCATCTGTGAAGATTGCTCATGAGCTAAAGGAGACTTAGCATATACTTGTTTTAATGCCATCAAGTGAATCGTTAGATGGGCAGAAAACAAAGGAAGTAGTTTTATGTTGGAGAGGCAGATTTTAATAATGATAGACTTTTGAAAATTGTTTTAAATAATCCATATGGGAGACATTTTTCTAATTTGTCTGAACAAATTGGTTAACAACCCATGTGAATTATATGAAAGTCACAGAATATGAATGTCATGCATTGCATATGACTAATTGTAGTGTGGCTTGAGGAAGAAAATTCAGTTTGGTGAGAGGGAAGAGCTGAAGAAATATTGGATGGTGAACAAAATTCCTATGTTAAAGCTAAATCAGCAATAAGGAGTTGAGTATTGAACTATTGCTTTCAAAAGGGTATATTCCAATAAAACCTACTGTGGCGTGGAGGGTGTGAAAAGAATGCCTTTAATCCCAACAGGAGAGGCAGAGGCAGCTGATTTCTTTGTTAGACACCAGCCTGGTTTACAGAGTTCTAGGACACAGCCAGGGCTTCACAGAGAACCCTGTTTTAGAAAACAAAACAAACAAATAAACAAATATAAGAAAGAAAAAACACTGTGATTGTTTTTTTATTATGTTTTTGGGTGTTTTGGGGGGCGTTGGTTTGTTTGGATACAAATATTTGAAGTACCTTTGACATTGATTCAAAATATAATTTAAGAGGTAGCCGATACTTCTACACTTTGCTATCAAGGGTATGAGTACATGCCCTAATTCAAGTTAACTATATGCAGAGACAGGTATACTGTGATTGTTGTCTAATGTGGTAGTGAGACATGGCAGCTATGTTGGCTTTAATTTCAAGATGGCAATACAGAAGAATCCTGCCCTGTGAAAATCACAGCATCTCTTGCCGAGATTCCTACCATTTCCCATGTTTTCTTGTCTTGCTCTTAGTTCTGTGTAATTCATGTTTGCTTGTTTCAGTCAGCCAGAAGACTGTCTAATCTCATGGAATGAAGAATGATTATAATAACAAGAAGGTAAAGTAATGAAGAGAGCAAGTTCAATCACTACTTTGAAAATTCTTAGTTTACTTTTCACTTATATATCCCCTAACACAAGATGTATTTTGTTGGACTATCTTAATTAATGTGCTAAGAGAAAAAAATTAGTACTAGAGTTCCATAAAGTGTGGTACAAGAAGCAAAATCACCAGTGTAGACAAGTATCACCAGAAATGCTTAGAATTTGAGGTTCAAAACACTTCATACTATCTGAAGTAGATTAACACAGAAACCTAGGGCTTAAAATACTACTTTTTATAATTTAGATTAATTTTAAAGTTGGCATACATAGTCCTGGCTTCATATTGCAACATTTGACCAATCCGTCATGAGGACTTCACTTGATTGTGATTCTTTCTGTTCCTATCCCCCTTCACTCCAACGAGTCCTTTCCTTAGTTAGTCCTAACTTCTTATCTCTTATTACATGTTATCCACCACCTTCTCTATCTTCCACCTCTAATAAGATGTCTTCATCTCTTCTCATGATCTCATTTCTAGTTCTCTTTTCTCTCTCTGTCTCTCTCTCTCTGTCTCTGTCTCTCTCTCTGTCTCTCTCTCTCTCTCTCTCTCTCTCTCACACACACACACACACACACACACACACAAACACACACACACGAAAACAGGCACATGTATGCCTGTTTGGAATACAGAGGAAGCATATAATTTGTCCTACAGTGTCCAGCTTCTTTATCTTTTTTTTTTGAGATTATAAGACAACTACATTATTTCCCAATTTCCTCTCCTCCCTCCATACAATTCCATATACCTCTTTGCTCTTTTAAAATTATGTTATTTTCTTAATATAGTGCTTTTCAGTTGCATCCATCTTTCTTCAGATTTTCACTATAGCTACCTAAAATTCATATGCTTAAGTTAAAAACACTGATTGTGGGACAGAAGATATGGTTCAGTGGTTAAGAGCACAGGCAGCTCACAACTATCTGTAACTCCAAAGGACTGTGGTTCAATTTCCAGCACCCACATAGCAGCTCATAACTATCTATAACACCAATTCAAAGGGATCATATAGGCTCAGCCAAATATACATGTGAGAAAGACACAAGCATATTTAAATATAAATATTTTTTAATGTAAAAAACACTGATTATGATTCCAGAGGTTTAATATTTGTCCAACCCCCAGAAGTCACTTGGTAGCCCACAACCATCTCTAACTCCACTTCATGGTGTCTAATGTCCTCTTCTGGCCTCTGGGGTCATGTATGCATAGATTACACAGATATAGATGCAAGCAAACACATGCATAAAAATTTAAAAACAAATTAAAAGTATATAGTATGATGTACCACATATTTTATTTGTTCATCTGCTGTACAATAGCTATGTTAGTTTTACTTCCTGGCTTCTTTGGATATAGCATCTATAAACATAATTGAGCCATCATCTTCATGAACCCTCAAGTATTTCCATTAGTGGCATAGCTAGGTCATGTGTTGGGTCTATTTTTAGTTTTTTGAAACTGTGATTAATTCCATAGTAATTATACCATTTATATGACCACAAACACTGAGAAGGTGTTCGTTCTTTTATCTACATCTGTGCTATTTAATGTTGACTGCAGTTATCCTAAATATATTTTATTCTATATTAAATCAAAGGAAAAGAATGCCATTAAGAAACTTTGTAGGGAATGTAGTGTTATATGACTCTTCATCAACTTGAATAACATGGGACTGAGTATCAATGTATCAAAACAAAAGAGAGAAGTTACCCAGGGAAGCCAAAGTGCACTAACTAAATCTGAGATGTCAATACTCTATTAAATGATAGTGTATGTCCTCAAATTATCAGTTTCCATGTAAGGTTTTTATCAGATAAAATATAATTCTTTTCAATTAAAGTTAAATGCATTGTTTGTCTTTCTTATAATCTACAAGACCATATTTTAAATGACATTGTGACTGTTACTGTAAGGATTTCTGGCAAGCCACATAGTGAACCCAACATAGCACTAGGTAAAATAAGAATTCTTAGCATGTAGCGACCAACAGTAAAGCCAACATGGCACAGGCAGAACATGCCTGTGTATGAAGATGCCTCTAGGCATGGCTAAGTAAATTCATGCCCAACTTTTCTCATAAAAGGAGATGTCATGTTGCAGTCTGTCTCTTTTCTCTTCTGATTCTCTGCTCCCGTACTCACCTGGCAACTCTCCTGAATAAATTCTCATGTGGCACTGGTACTGTGTGTGTGTGTCTCTTTTCATGCACAAAACCAACAGTTAGTTTATGTAACTCTCAGTCTTAGCAGACACTGAGGTAGCAGACATCTGGTACTGCTTGACTTTTCTATGTAGAAAATACAGAATCAGTGTACACAGATAAAATCACAAATTTCTTTACTCATTGCTCTTTTTTGAGAAGATAGCAATATATAAGGAGATCTGATAAGATAATGTTTCTGATGTGATACTTAGTGCATAAAAGTTTTACCCTGGCACAAACCCCAAAATATATGCAAATGCTTGTATTCTTGCTGTTTGTGACTTTAGCTTTTCAAGCAGAATTGATGAGTCCACATTCAGAGCAAACCTTATGCAGTTCATACAAAAAACATCCAAAAACATCTTTCTGATTTCCTTTTTACTTGTATCTAAGCTAATGTAGAAAGTCAAAATGATAAACTACCCAGAAATGACTTAATTTTCAATGATCAGAAGGCTATGTTCATTGCTTTATAATAGTGATAAATTACATTGGATACTTATTTTACAAGAAAAAGGCCACATACATATTAATGGATTTATATGTTCAAGATTATTACATTTCACTATATATGTAGAACAATAATTTTAGCAACAGAATAGTCAAGAGTTAAGTAGCACAGAGTTCTACATGTCCTTTTTATTATGTTAATGATTTTATTTGTGAGTATGGAAGCATTTCAATGAGGCTCTCCTAATTGCCTCCCCAGGAAATCTCTACAAAGAAGAAGAAATTACATACAGTTTACACTTGAATTTGTGAAAAATGATGCAACTTAAGCACATATAAAATATGAGGCTTAGAATCCATGTAAGCCATGTAAGAATTTTGGGACACAAAACAAAAAGCTACGAAGGACCAAAGGATTCAATATGTAGTAAAGTTTTGTTGTTCATTTTGCATTCTGACACAGATAAAGTTTGCTTTGAGGTACTGGCATTGGATACTGCTGTAATACATGTATTTTGCAAAATGTTCTAGAATAATATGCATTTTGGCCTTTTTGGCAGTTTCTGCACGTCAGCATGTCAGGGAAGCTGGTTTTTCTTCTTGAAGTGTTTAATTTTGATGCAGATGACATCTGTCTTGCACAGGCTTTAGGTGTATGATCTCTCCATTGGCAAGCACACTTGGACAGGGAGATGACTGCTATATAGCTTCTCATTGGCTTCAGATGGATGTCATGCTTCACAACCATATGGACTTTGTTAATGTCTTACAAGTAACAGACAAGCTTCTTCACAGATCTGAACTGTTTTGTTATACCTTCTAGGAAGCAATCTATAATTATACACAACTTACATTTTCAATATTTTATAAAAACCAGTAGAGACCTTGAATAAGGATATACATGGATGAAAATAAAAAAAAAAATTCAGAGGGAAAGATGAACACAAAAAAATAAATAAATAAAAAAATAAAAAAATAAAAAAAAAATCAAGATTCTCTAATCAGGTTTGGTTAGAGTTTGGGTTTTAGTGAAGTAGGAGAAATGTTATGAAACTGTGATAATTTTACTGTCATTGGATTGTACATATAACATCCAACATAAATTATACCTTGGAAAGGTTAAGAAACATATATGTATATGGATGTGTGAATATGTATGTATGTGTGTATATTCTGTTCTTGTCCTGTATTCATAAACTAAATTATGGTGTTTTGATTTTTAAAGTGCATCTGCTCTACTTTCATGTGGAGATGTAAGTGAAGTTTGAAGGTGTTGCAGACACACTGTCTAAGTGTCCTCTGAATGTTCTCTGGCATTCATCTACCCAGGGTGAATGGTGTTTTCACTAATGCAGAATGCTCAGGACTGCCCTTCTCCTTGGAGCATCTTTCTTCCTCTGACCCAAGACTCCTTGATTATGTCCACATGTCCCCAGGTGACATTCGTCACAAGCTGACAAGCATGTTTATCCTCTCTAACTTTATCTTTAATTCACATTTATTAATAACTATCATATACATGACTCTAGGGACACAGCGATGGAGCATTTTTAACTCCACTGTGGGGCAACCACAAGGTCAGACACTAAGCAGCATGTTACACTTCTTCCAAAGGCTCATTTCCTGATAGCCTTGGGAGGAGGCACTCAGCTATCAAAATGGCTACCAGTGCCTGCATTAAAAAGGCTCATCTTCTCTCAGACATGGTGGTGGTCTTGGGGTTATTCTCATGGGGTAGACCATCACTGTTTTTTAAAAATAGATGTGGAGTCAGTTTTCTCTATTTTCTGTTCTGGCAAACCTTTCACTTAGGCTCTGAAATAATATTATGTCCTCAGACTTACAAGGACCTTAATCAGCAGCAATTCCTTCATCTTTTCTTTGTGACTGTTCATTGTGAGCAATCAAACACAATGATTCCTCAGGCCACATGGAGAACAATTGCAATGGTTTACCTTCATCCTCTACACTCACACTCCTAACTTACACATTTAAACACTGCCTTAGGTGGCAGTTGCAAATACTCCCTCACACAACACACACACACACACACACACACACACACACACACACACACACACACACATTTCCCTCAGGAAAACCCTGTGTGATGCCTTCTTTAAGATACCTCACCAAGTTTCTTTCAACAAATAATTAAAAGAAAACCTATTTTCCTTTTTTTTCCAAATTGTGATTGTGTGTGTACTTGATATATTTGTGTAAAAGCACATGCCATGACCCCTCATGACCCACATACATGGGAGCGTATGTGAGAATGCAAGTTTAAGACATCTGTTCTTTCCTCTACCTTTACATGGGTTCTGGGCATTGCATTGAGGTACCCAGGCTTGTGCTCCATGCTCCTGCACCTATAGACATCTGTCTGCCTTTGTCATCAGTCAATGGAAAGGGTGCTGTTTCTGGTTGTTGTTGTTTTTCTATTTTTGTTTTTGCTTTGCTATTATGAACAAAGATACTATTAAGATTTAAGCAAATATTTTTGCATGTTCACATTTTACTTTTACTTGGTAAATAAATACCTTCAAGTAAAAAAAAAAATAACCAGTAGAGCTGCAAACATCCAAATGAAAGGAGAAGAAGCTGATACAGCCCATGTTTCTATTCCCATTTCAGTAAAGAGTATAATTTCTCTGAGGCTCTGATCAGTCAGGAGATACAATGACATTAATACTGCTTATTTTGAAGAAATTTTTGTTGACAATTTCTATAAAAATCCATATTTTTAATGTTACTTGAATACTTAGAGAGAATGATTTCATCCCAGTCATCTAAAAACATTCTCAATGGAAATAGACTTCCTATTTTGTCTCAAAGAAAAGAACAAATAAATGATTAAATTCAGCACATTTTTCATGACATTTTCTCTTACAGTGGCATTTTAAATCTGAATGATGGAGCTGACTGGGCTCTATTGTGACTTATTTTCTAGTTTGCCTTTTTGTATAGATGTAAGCATCCCAATGAGAGGTTTAGGACCGATGTTATTTATGGTGGTGGTAGTTGTATATAATTGAGTCTTGTAACAAATGCTTATTTAATAAATTCTGTTGTATTTCAAAAAAAATCCTCCACTTTTATTAGAACTTGGCAAAACACCCAAAATACAAAAAAGAAAACTAACAACTAGGAAAATTTTTGAAAAAAAAAAAGTGACCTGTTAATTGAGAAGCAAAGCATTTTCTTGGAAATTTATATTTAAATTTTTGTACTTTGATACTAAATATTCCACATAGGAATCCACAAATACCAAGAAAGGATTTTACTTTTGTTTTATTTTTTTTAAATGTAAACTTTTAATATCAAAAACTTTTCTTATTCCTAAATTTTATTTTTTTCTGTGTTCCTTTATTCAATGCTTAAGTTTCTTTTTTTTATTTTTTATTTTATTATTATGAACAAAGAAGTCACACTTTCTATCCCTGTATATCCTTATTCAAGGTCCCTTCCCCCTATTTTGTTTTTTAAAAGAATTTTTTTTTGTAGAACCCCTACTGCTCCCACTTCTGCCCCTTCTTCCAATCTTCCCCCAGTCTCCCTAGAGAAGGCAAGGAATCCAGGTGAGTCAGTTAAGTCTGGCACATCCAGATGAGGTAGAGCCCAGTCTCTCATCCAAGTATCAAAGCTGAGAAAGGTGTTTTCATGCTAGACATAGGCTTCAAAGAGCCAGTCCATGGCTCTTTGGGATAGAGACTCTGATCTGATTCTAAGAGGCTCCAGAAACTTCCCATGCCTTTCGACAGTCTTCTACATTCAGTATCAGTTCCATGTTATCAGCTATTATTTCAAAGTCTGCAAGCTATTGGGCACAAAACTTCCTACTTCATGGGTCTCCCCACGATGGTTGTATCCCTCCACTCATATAATCTCTCTTCCATCTCTTCAGCTGGACCGGTGTTTAGTTATGGATCTCTGCATCTGCTTCCATCAGGTGCTAGATGAAGGTTCTATTAGGGTGGTCAATCATATGAAAAGAAGGAAAGGTCTGTATAGGCACCCTCTCAAGTATCGATTAATTGGCGTTCTAACTGGACTCATCTTGTGGGTTCTTGGGGTTCCCTGGTATCAGGTTTCTCTCTCTAATCCCCCAATGACTTCCTCTATCATGATATCCATTTCTTGACTCTCCTGCCCTGTTGCTCCCCCTATATAGAAACAGATGAAGAATGGATCTGGGCGAGAAAGATGGGAAGATCTGGGAAGCGTGGAGATGGGAGGGAATACTATAGTGTGGGTCTGCTGCTTGAGAGAAGAATATATTGTCAATAAAAAATTAAAAATAACAGAATGCAACAAAGTAAAGAGATATAGCTATAAAGAAAAGTAAGATAATTTAGTATTGTGTTTTAATCATTAAAATTTTAAAAATTCTTTCAATAGTTACTATATTCAACCCCAACAGAATCATGCATGTTGCCCTCATGCATACAGGTTAAGAAACAATGATGGAGTTCTGCAGTCTGGGTGACCCACCTGTTTTCCTTCATTGAGGCCTTCATCATTAATGTGTGTCATAGGGGCAAGGAGGAAACATCAGGATATGTGCACTTTGAGTAAGACCAAAGTTTGATGAATTCCTTACTTCTGTAGAAAGAGTACAACAGGAGTCATTTTAGCCTTTGGCTTTCCCAAAGTGTCAGCCTGTGCCTTCCTTCAGTCTCAACCAAACTACCTGGAAGAATGCATTCATCCTTTACTCTCGGTCTGTATGAATCTCATCAAGGTGAACATTTTATTTTTTGTTCTGCTGCTATTGCATTGCACACCGATTGTTTTTACATAGGAACTACCCTTGTATGAACACTTAAATTTCTCTGGGTTTTGAGATTAAGTAAATGTTAAATAGGAAATCTATAAAACAGAGAAAATATTTTTAAGGACCATATCTGGCAACAGATTATTTTCGGAACCATTTAGTTTTACTTGTAGGTTCAGCTATTTGTCTGTCTATATGACTCAGCATACTGTCATGTCGTTCTACTGAGTTTAGCATCTTATTACCTTTAGTGTCAGAATGACAATTTGCAACATAAAATATCTTGAAAATGTACATTCCTCCTCTACTTTTAGGCACCTTTTTAAAAAAAATTTGATCAAATTCTTCAGAAAGAATATCAGATTCTGGCTTTTTCTTCAATGAGAGATACTTGGTGACTAGCTAATTTTTCCAGAGGTAATCTGTTCATATATTCTTTTTTTGTATCTTGTACTTAGAATTCTGTGTATCCATTGAATCTACCCTGTTTTAGAAGCAATTCAACAATGTGTAAGTTACTGGAAGTAGTATCATAATCTTTTGTGTTATTTCTGGGGCATCAATCTTATCATCCATATGTTCATTTTTAATTACTTTTTAATTTTTCTCTTCTATTCTTATTTTACGGAGATGTGTTGAGTGGGAATAGGAGGATTGGAGAGAAAGATATGATCAAGACTCATTGCATACATGTGTGAAAAATTTAAAGTATAAAAAGAAACTTGTTGAATATTATAATGATGAATTAGGGCTTATAGGGGAAAGAAATGAAGGGATAGCTGCTTATACAGTTATTCTGCATAGTTAATAAGTGTATCAGGATGAACATTACTTATGGGAGTATTTAGTATTATTGAAATAACTCGTGAGGTTAGATAAGTAGTAGGACTATTAAACACAGTAGAGTAATGAAGAATGATAGAAAGTAAAGTTTGATTAAGCCTTTTTGGCTACTTAGCTTTTGAAGTAATTATATGTAAAGCAGATACTTACATATCTTAATGTAAGTTCTTACCACAGTAAACACCACATGAAATAAATTTCCTATTTTGTTAATTTTTGAAAACATATTTTTTGGGTTTTTTCCTTTTTTCTACCTTAATTTTTTTTCCTCTTTTTTTAGTGTTTGAGAGTTTGACACAATATATTTTCATCATATCCTTCTCTCTGAACTTCTCCCATTCCAACCCACATTTTCCTATGTACCCACATAATGCCTCTATTTCTCTAGACATAGTATGCCAAATTTTTGTTTTATGCTGTTAACTTTTCTATTTTTTTCTTTCTTTCTTCTTTTTTTCCACTCATTTCCTTCTACCCCTTCATTCCTGCCTATCTTACTTTTTTTTTTCTTTATTTATGTCTTCCCTCAGACTTATTCATGAGAGGCAAACACTCTACCACTGGGCTATATCTCAAAACCAATCTTGAAGTAACTAATGCACTCTGTTACGTAACTGACACCCTAATTGAGGTGCTAATATGACCTGTTGACATTGAATTTCTACAGTTTCTTTCCAATATATATCTAAGCTTTAGACCTCATTTTCCATTTTAAAAATATTAATTGTTTTGAATTTATTTTAAATTTTTATATTTATGTTATATTAAACTGTCAACAAGTGTCATTCAACAATTAGTTATTTAATACATTTAAATAATTCCTTCCTTTCTTTAACCTCATAAAGTTTTTATTAAGTGTCCTCAAGAGCACACTTTAAATAAATCTCACTCTTTCTAAATCTATTCCCATACTTAAGAAATAAAATTATGAGTTTGGTAAATATGTTTATACATAAATTTAACTTTGATTAAATTAATTATTTTTTTAATTGGTATATTTGAGAGACTCAGTGGGCCCTGAACTTTCTTTGTAGGTGAAGGTGTTCTTTTATTCCTGATACTCTTGTCTCTACTTTTTTGGTGGTTTGAATGAAAAGGGCCCCTATGAACTCAGAGAGATTGACATTATTAGAGCCAAGGCCTTGTTGGAGGAGCTGTGGACTTACAGGTTTAACTATGTCACTGAAGATGGTCTTGGAGGTATCAGAAGCTCAAGACATGCCTATCATCAATGTCTCCTTATGTTGCCTGCTGACTCAGATATGGACCTATTAGCTCATTCTACAGCACCAAGTCTGCTGTATACCACTGTGCTTCCTGCCATGATGATAAGGGACTAAACCTCTTAAACCGTAAACCAGACCCAAGGAAATGTTTTCCTTTATAAAAGTTGCTGTGGATATAATGTTCCAACCCTAAGACAACTTCCAAATTCTGGGCTAATAGGAGAATTTCTCAGCACATAACTTATCAATTCTACAGCCATGTTTTTACTATAGTTTCAATAACTGAATCTGTATTATTTTTATTATTATCATTATTATTATAACAAAAGTAAGGAATGTCTGAGTACCATACTCATAATAGATATTCCAATTAATAAAAGCTAAAGAAATATTATCCATATTCTGCTATAAACTCACATCTTATTTGCTTGCAGGGCCAAATATTTCATATAAGTTTATTAACATCTCCATTTGTTTCTCTTTTGATGATTTTTTCTTCTTTAGAAAAATATTGATTTCAATATCTGTAAAGAATCTTTAATAAATTATAAAATTAAATACTTTCATTTATAAAAGAAAATTCAGAATTTAAAGTTGATGTACCAAATCATCTTATAATAAAGCATTGTAGTTATCTAGAGGAATTAAGCTGACAAAAGACACATATGGATGACTATAATTAAGCAATGGATAGATAAGTAGATAGATAATCATATAAAATATGTATGATAGATTATATCAATAGAAAGATAATATATGTAACAGAAAAATGGACTTATAGGTACATTGTAAGTATAATTTAAATGAAAAATCAATAATGAATAAATAACATATGAAAGGTTTAGATGAAAGAAGACATAAATATTAGCATTCAGTTCAGTGTAGAGAAATTAAACTTGATAGCTTGTGTTCTGATATTTGCCTCGTGTTATAGTTTTTAATCTTTTTATTGCACAGAAATATTGAGCAAAGAATGTAAAATGCAATAAATGATAACTGATATATGATCAGCAAGGCCACTAGAATCATAGTAGATAAAATTACTTTATGACATAACTAAAATGTATTTTATTGCTTTCATATTGGAAAGTCAAACACTTACAAAAGGAGCCTGGCTATAATTACATAACTAATGCAATTCAATGAATTTTGTTCTTAAAAATCATTCAGTTCAGTTGAACATGAGTTAATTGCATACATTTCTGTTGTTACCTCTGCCACCATGTAACCTCATTAAAACTAACTCCATAACAATTCTTGCACTAATGTGCTCCAAAATATATTCTCCAACACACAATTGAAACAAAATAAAAAGGAGACTGCACTATAATTAAAGAACATAAAATTAGGCTATGAGTCACCTATAAGTAGTGGAATAGAACCTTTCGGTTTGCACTGATTTCTGATTAATTATACTACTAATTTTCCTACCTCCTAGAATGTTTAGTCCTGCCTGAAAAAAGAGAGATATTATCTTAAGTGTAATGGGATTAGGCTAGGAATGTTGTAAATATTTGTCCCACCTATTGGTTGAATAAAACTGATTAGCTAAAAGGCAGACAGGAATTGTGGGCAGGGCTACCAGGATAAGAAAATTCTGAGTACAAGAAGAACAAGGACAAATGTCAGACACAGAGGCAACAGACACATGCCACAGAATTGCCAGTGAAGACAGATGCCAGAGAGCCACCAGAGACATGATGAGGAGATGGCAGCAGACACAGAGGAAAGAAGCTGAAATGCTGCTATGAGAAAAGGTACTGCATCACGTGGCTAAACAAGATGGGCTGAATTCAGTTGAAGTAGTTAGCAAATTATATGCCTGGGCCCTAGGTCAATCAGCATAAAAATAATAAAGGCCTACCTAGTTATGGAAACCAAAGTCTATATTACTCATTGATCAGTCAGTAATTGACTCAGAGCAGGTAGGTAAGATGAAATGAATTATGCAGACAACATAGATAACAAGATGTTGAATTAGACAGGACAAACAAAATGACTGGACAGAGTAAAGAAGGAAATCAAGACATCAAAAAAGATGCTTTGTCAATTGAAACATTGCTATTTAAATATTGACCTAAAATTTATTATCAATGATAATTTACACATATGTTGTACAAGATTTCTGAGGTCAATTTTGTTATGCTATATGTTTTTTTCCACTCTTGTTTAAGGTATAATGTTTAAGTAACTCATTTAAAATTGTAATGTGTGGTAGGAATATTCATCTGTATGCTGTGAATATCATTCTGTAAATAAAGGAACTATTTTGGCCTGTGTGGAGCAGCATACATATAGGTGGAAGTATCAGAGGAGAGACAGGTAGAAGGAGGGCAGAGACAGAGAGACTCCATCCACACTCCCAAGAAGAAGCATGTAGGACTACAGGTGAGCTAGGGGCCATAGACTTCATTTCAGAACAGATTAACGAAAATGGGTTGAATTAAGATGAAAGAGCTAGCTAGCAATGTACCTGACACATAGGCCAAATGGGATGAAATTAATATAAGCACCTGAGTCATTTTGGGGGAGAGAAAGCAGGCAGGTAGGTGGTCCAAACTTCTGGCCTGGATAGGGTCAGAAATCTTGTACAATAGTAATGTGTAATTGTAAAATGCAGATTAAAAGCCATCTATGGTAACCAAACTTATAGTCATGTTGATTAGATTTTTATAGATTTACAAAAATATATTGCAACTAGATAAATAATCTTCAAATACTTCTAAGACCTACAAAATATGACATTTAAAATATTTTAAAAGCTTAGACTTTTCTAGATGGTAAGAAAGGTTTACTGCTGGCAGCACCAATATATTATAAAAAAGATAGGCATAAAAAAACTTCATATAAAATTTACTTTGTGGCAACAGTTAGCCATTAGACATAAAACTATTCTTATATTGAGTGCTTAACAATATGGTATATAAACTAGACATACAAGTTCCATTAAAAAAAAATTACCTCTAAACTTTGACAGAAAAAGTAAAATAGTCCTTCAAATTCCTGTTCCACAAAAAAAAGAGCCAGACATCCTTCAAGAAACAAACAAAAAACCAAATAACAAACTGCCGAATTTCTTACATCACTAAAAGATATGCCAAAGACTCTAAGACTATAGCTAAAGATAAATTCCCCAAAGTTACAAAAACTTTAAATGACTGTCAGACAGACCAGTGTCATCTCTGTCATTTCTAAATTTTAAGTTATTTATACTTTCTGTTTACTTAGATGTTATATCCTTCAATAGTTTTTAATATAATTAAAAGTTCAATAATTATAGATATAGTTTTTCTTAGTTATTTTTAAAAATACATTAAATATAAAACTTAGAGTCACAAAAATAAAATAGTTAATAAAATATTTTTTTAATTTTATTAGGTACAAATAAACTAGATAGTATAATTCTTACTTGATAGCCATTTTGTTATATATAATTTTGCTACATCAAAATTAAAACCTTCCTTTTTAATTGAACAAAATAAAGTGTAGTGGGAATGTTCATCTGTATGCTGTGAAAATTATTCTTTAAATACAGAAACTCTTTTGGCCATGGTGGCACACCATAAAAGAAATAGGCGGGGAAATTGAGGTGCAAGTAGGAGAATGGTAGAACCAGACAGACTTGATCCAGCCACCAAGGAAGAAACATATAAGGGGCCCAGGTGAACTGGCCACCAGCCAAGATTAATAAAAATGAGTTAAATTAAGATAAAAGAGCGAAGTAACAATATGCCTAAAACATGAACCAAAAAAGATAAAATTAAAACAAACATCTAAGTCAATTTTGGGGAGAAAAGCAGCCATAGACGGGTCAGGCCCCAGGCCCAGACAAGGTCAGAAATCTCATACAATGCATAAGCTTTTCTGTTGATAAAGAATCCCTGGTCAAACTTGAGAAGACATAAATAGAATTACATTATCTAATACTATCTGATACATTACTACAAAAGCCGTAATTTAAATTTCCACAGTATGATATGCTATTAAAAGTTCTCTAAAATAATTTTTAAAGAATATGTTATTGTGAATGAGAAGTATGCACACAAATTAATATAATTACAATGAATATAATGTATAAAAGGAAACAAGATCAGTACAAATATTTAAGATCATTTGAGAATGCATATGAAGAGTGAAGGTCTGCACAGGGAGGCATTGTCACTGATACCACTTTGCATGACTTTTCTTGTGTTCATACTTGCACTTCATCTTCCTCCTCAGTGTAAGCATGTAGCTACCTTCCCCTAGAGTGCCTTTGAGTGCATATGACTAATGAGATATGTAATCACTTATCTTCATACATTTAGTATTGTAATGAACAGGCTCACTATCTTGCAGTGTATGCCTTGTCCCAAAGTCAATAATGTTTCAGTGGCTATGGAAGAAAGTTATAATTTGAAAGGTTAAGGCTCTACCACATCACTGCACTTGAGTGTGGCTAGTAAAAGGCAATAGAAATCTACTTAACTTTCAATTGCTAGATTTTAATTTCATGAGCAAATCCATTTCTTGAAGTAGAAGTCTCAAATGCCAGCAAGACTCTCAGATACACTAGATGGAAACATTTAGTCCCAACATTGTCCCATGTTGATATTTTAAAAGTTAAGATCATTTATGTAGTACAATTTGGTATGGTGAAGAACAGCAAATGAGTATACGTTAGCAGGATAATGTCAGGAATGCAATAATGTCAGGATTAAAATTGGCCCACAATATTTTTGGAGACAAAAGATTTCTAAAGGTGTACTTCTATTTCTACAGATACACTTCATTCCTACTACCGTGGATCACCATTTCAGTGAGTTTATTTCCCTTCCTCTATAAATTCAAAGTAATCTAAGTATTTTCCAAACAAAAATAATGTTTAATGTAGTTGAGGAATCCTGAAACTCAACCCAAAAGAAAGTAGTAAAAATAAGAACATGAGGTCAAGAGTTTACTGTGATGTTCCACAGTACATTTGGGTAGATGCAGTGTTCTCACTTAAATACACAGGAATGTGGCTTTTATTTGCCAAAACTCCCTGGTGCCTGTGATGATTACTGGTCATAAAACAGTGGTTTTCTTTATTGGAAATAGAAATCAGACTACAACTGTGTTCTCTTCAATTTCACCTTTGAAATTTAAGTTACCAAAGAATGCATACTATTTGGTTTTGAGGGCAAAAAGGCTTAGTTTAATAAAAAGATTAGAACTATATTAAGAAGATAAAAGACCTATTATCTACTGTTCTGTAACTGAAATATACTTTAGTATCCATTTTGCACTGAAAAGAAACTATAGGACACAATATCTCCCCACTTTACGCTCAAGATTATCAATAATAATATACTATATAGTTTTTAAGAGTCATGTAAACATTTTAAAATAAATATTTACTGTTTAAATCTATTTCTATTTTATTTTTTAACTATTACGATAAATAGAGAGACTGTAAGGCTAGGAGAAAACATATATTACCTACAGGTTACAAACAGCAGATAAAATTAAAACTAGGCATTATTTCCTTTATAAGAAGATAAGTCAGTACCCATATCTCAGATAAACATACAATGGAAGAAATTGGTTTTGTCATTACAGTACAACATATTTCTTAGCTTTAATTATTGACTTGACTCAGCCTAGAATCACCTGGGAAAAGAATCTTACATGAAACTGACTAATGAACATGACTGGAAGGGGCATGTCTAAAGATAGTTGATGTGTGAAAAGCCAACGCAATGTTAAGGGCACCGTGCCATAGTCTTAGAGTCTAAGTTGTCATGCATGAAAAAAATGGAGCAGGGCATAATCAAGGATGTGGGTCTAAATGCATCAGCTGTAGGTATGATGTGATTTTCCCGCAGTGATGAAGTATGTGCTAGAATAAACTACTCTTCACCTCAGTTGCTTTTTGTCAGGGTACTTTATCATAGCAAGAAAAATGATCACATAACTCTGCTCACTAAACTTGTATTAAATCACTCTAAGAACTATTTTGTCAATAATGTGACCCTTAGGAGTAGAGGTAAAATTAAAAATACCCATTGTTTAAGAAAAAAAGTAAAGTATGTCTCTATTTAGGTTTCCTGGGGCATGATTTTTAAATATTTGAGTATTTTCAAATCATGGAATAAATTTGCTATTTATGGTGAATCCCCAGGAAAATGCTAGAATTTATTATAATAAGATGTTAAGATGATCCATGACTGACAATAGTTTGTGAAAGTATTGGCTAGCCAGAGGGGATAGACTGATCAAAGAAGTGATGGGAGCATTTGTTATTTGGGCCGCATAAAGTCAGTTCAACCTCTAGGGTAAGAGAAAACTGGTAATGGAGCACAGAAAGATGACCAAGGGCTTCTTAGTGTCTATCTGTTTAATGAATCCTCTACACAACGAAGGACTACCCAGCAGTAAGAAAAAATGGTATCCTAAAATTTGCAGGCAAATGCATGGATTTGGAGAATATCTTCCTGAGCAAGGCATCACAAACTCAGAAAGATAAGCAGGGGATGTACACACTCATTAGTGGACTCTAAACAAAAAAGCAAAAGGCAAAGCATGTCTAAGCTGCAAACCACAAACACTGAACAGCTTGGGATCTGAAATACCTTGGACTGACACCTTGGATCCCACCCACTCCAGAGGAACACCTGTCGCAATCGATGTTAGGGTGAGGAAAGTGAATCTGCCAGGAGTGGATGCTGAATTAAGCCATATTGGGACCTTGGGACCTCCTGTCCTTGCTTGGGAGGAGATAAAAAGATGTGGAGAAGAGAGAGGGACTAGAAGGGGGGGAGTGGGAAGGGAGCTTGAACAAGGATATACATGGATAAAAAAATAAGACTTTATTCATAATAAAAAAAGTTAAAAAAATAATACATGTGGGATTGATGTTTTTTATTGAACATGCCAATGTCAGTGCAGTATCAATTGCAGATGACAACAGGAATGCGTTTTATCTGAGATCTTTGTGGTTGGTTTGTTGTCTTAGGCACGATGCTTTCTCAAATGCATTTACTTGGATTACCAAACTGAACAGACAAGGGAAATAGCTCCTAAGCCAGTCAAAAGTTCCATCAATGAAGCAAGCATGAGTTCCCTCTGCCAGCCTCCATCTCCTGCCCATATATCCACACACCTCTGCCACTGCCATGATAATGGCTTTGGAACTGGCTCTTCTGTTCCTCCAATTTGTGTCCATGCTCCCTGGTCTTATTCAGCACTGCCCCTTTTTCTGCTTGATAATTTACTCACCTTCCGTAAAGCTGGGTTTTTTTTAGCTTTTTAAGAACTGTATAAACTTATACCAGGTGTGGTTGCATCCCACACCTGCTTGCCCTGACTAATTGGAACTACTAATACCTACAACATCTGCTGCCCAAAAATCACTATTATATTCAGACAGAGATTAAAAAAAATCTTCAAAGCAAGTTTTTGAGCTACCATGGCAGTCAGGACAAACTATTGAGAATCTAGAATTGTTTATGCTGCTACAATTAAGGAAACATTGCATAATTATGCTTTTGATATCTTCATGCTCACAGTATTTTTCCTTCTCTGTTTAATTCTACATTTTGCTTCTCAAAAAGGATGGTCTGATGAATATGAAACACTGATAAAATCCTTGCAGAGTAAAAATAATACATTACTTTCTGAAATGCATAACATGAAATCTCTCATGGATAAATTGACATGCAAAGTTAATTTTGTGGAAACTGATTATGCCAAACTTTTAGATAGATCCTCCTTCTTGGACTCAAATATTAGGTCTGTACAGGAGAAGTTTAGACCTGTAGAACTATATGCTAATGATGAGACTAGGAAACTAATTAATTCAATAGAATCATTACAAAGATTTAATACTCAAGAAATTCAGACCTTAGAGAAATCAATGGTTTCTAAATTTCAACAATGGGAAGTTTTTTTTTGTTTTTTTTTTGTTTTTTTTTGTTTTTTTTTTTTTTTTTTTTTTTTTTTTTTTTTTTTTTTTTTTTTTTTTTTTTTTTTTTTTTTTTTTTTTTTTTTTTTTTTTTTTTTTTGCTGTAATTGAGATGAATGTTAAAGCATGATGAACCCAGAACAGTTCAGAAAATCATCACCATTATCTTGTGAAATTGGAGATGATTGGCTGATAGTTGTAAGCATATAGGGTCTCCCTTTCTTGCTTCCCATGATCTATCCATCATTTCTCAGAAAAGGCAAATAAATGATAAATCTCAGATGTTTGTAGAATATAATTGGAAACCCATCTATATAAGAGATATAAAAGATATCAAGGATGACATAATGGTAAGTGTAATTTTTCCCACACATGTCAAACAAATGCTAAATTTATGGTCTAGAAAAAATACAATCACACCTAGTTATTAGATGTAGCTAGCAGCTGCCTTTTAGATCACAGCCAAAATTTGCAATGGAGAAATTGGTTGAGAGAAAAGGCTAAGCCAATTAAACAACAAAGGAAGCTTAGTGACTTTAACATTTAACATTTGCTGATGCAAAGTTTCAGCCTACTTTTGATAAACATACATTACTATTACATCATAATGCTACCTTGAATGCTTGGAAAAAAGGTTATAGAACCAGGACAGATAATTGAGCCAAATACTAAGGTTAGACAAGGCTTAAAAAAAAATCTCATACTGACTTTCTGAACAGATTAAGTAAGTCAATACACAGAGCAGCGCCAGGTCCAGAAGTTAGGAAGTAACAAATTTTCTGTTGGCTTTGACCATGTAATTTACAATGCTTATGCCACTAAAAATCAGATCAGTGGCTCTAGATGAATAAATTCAATATGCAGTCAAAGCTAAGTCTCTTAATTATAATGATGAGCCTTGTATATGTTAAAATACTTTTAATATCAGGAGAATATTCCAAGGTATCAAATATATTAATTGTGGTAAATCAGACCATATAAAAAGGAACTCTACAGGTAACTCCTAGAATTAATGTATTTTCTGGAAATGATCCAACAAGAATTCCCTTACCTTCTGGATTATGCAGAAAATGTGATAAGAGTTGAAATTAGACCAATAAATTTAAGTCTAGAAAGGACAAACAAGGCAACCCTTTGTCATCAGGAAATACCTCTTGGTGTCTTTCAGAAGAGACCCCTAAAATACAGGTCTCAAATTTAAAAATGGTTCAATCATTTCCAGTCACAGTAGAGGAACAGATTCACCAGAATCATGAAAAAAATCCATTGCCTAATATAAAACACTACATGGCATAGGAGAGTATACTAACTTTAATAAGAACTTAAAATTTCCAAGAAAAACTTCAAAACAAATATTCAGGCAGACTTTCATAAACAGACAAAGGCCAAAATTATTAATAATAAAAAAAACTTAAAAAAAGAATACAGATAGATTTTTTTTTATTCAGGGCTTGTGGACATGGGGGCATCATAATCCCACATCCATAGCATCCAAAAAGGCCTCTAAAGAAGGCAGATTCTCAAGTTTTAGTGATTGGAATTTGAGGTAAAACAAATTGTAAAAATGTTTGAATCAGGAAGAGAGAGAAGAAGGCTGAAACCATATATAGCTTATATAGCAGTAAATCTATGGGATCTTTCACAGCAGTGAAATACCCAGATTAAAATTCACCAAGTTCAGATATGAATGACAGACTTAATTATGTTTCTGAGAATAATATTTAGAGACATTATAAAAAACAGTCACCAGCTGTTGAGGTTGTACAAAAACAAAGCACAACAGCTTCTGACTCTTTAAAGGCATCCACAGCACTACCTTTAAAATGATTAACAGATAAGCCTGTATAGATACCAACGGCCTTTAACAAAAAAGAAATTGCAGGCATTAGAATAGAGTCAGTTAAATGTTCAGCATACTGATGAATCAACCAGACATTGGAATTCTCCTTTACTAGTGGTGAAGAAGAAATCTAAAAAATGAAGTATGGTGACACATCTAACAGCAGTAAACAAGGTATTTCAGCTGATGGACTCTTTACAATCTGGAATTCCTTTATCTTCCCTGCTACATAAGAGTAGTCTGTTATAATTATTGACTTAAAAGGCTGTGTCTTCACTATACCTCTACAAGAATGGGACAAACAAAATACCATTACAATATCCATTTGCAATAATTATCAGCCAGTAAAGAGATATCAGTGGAGAGTGCTCCCACAAGAAATATTAAATAGTCTTACTGCTGCCAATATTTTGTAAACAACCTATAGAAGTAAGATGTGGTTCACAATTATCTATGTTTGCCATCTATTAGCATTGTTTTTTTAGGACTTTCAGATATATAGAATAATATGTTAGACAACAGTCATCAAACATCATATTCCAAGAGAATATTGCATTTAAATGTTCCATTACTAAAAATTTGGTTATGAGAGTCAAAATTGTTCCTGGCAGCACTATTCCTTTTCTGACATAATGTTGGGCATTAGGGACAGACCAAGTGAAGTTTCTCTTCCTTGGAGGATAGTGGCCTATTGGGCAAAGAACTGCCCTTGATTATATCATTGATGCTATTTTGTTTCTACTAAACATTGTTTGATGATTGTTTCATATATGCATGTGTGTGTGTATGTATACATGTATACATGTATGCATGTATATATGTTTAGAACTTTCTTATTAAGACAAAAGGAGATAGAGTAAAATTCAGCACCTCCCTGAACTAAGAGTGTGGCCTGTGTGCCAGCACAGGTTTGAGGTTCACCCATGACCTTTGAATCTGTACCCTTAAGGCATGGCTAGGAACAGCTTAAAGTTCTTGTTTCTGAGAACAACACTTTGTCTGCTTCTCCAAGATCTGTTTTGGAAGAATAGCTCTTCTCTTCATTCTCTTCAACTCCTGCATTTATCTTGTAAGTTGCTTGAATAATAGACTCTAATAATATATTTTGTGATAATTAATTGAGTGTATTAATCAGGTCAGTTTTAGGTGGTAAATATATATACGTATATATATACATATTTGAACCCCACCTTCGGCTGCTATCACACTTGGTAGCTGCCCTACTTTACAGTCATCTGAATCATTACTGACAACAATTTGGGTGAGTAAATTGGATTTTTTTTGTACTACTCTACGAGTATTTATTTTTATTTTTAAGATTCTAGTAGGTATGTTTCTCTCATTTTCTTTTCCTCCCCTCAAATCCCCCCATATACCCTTACTAATCTCATTCTAATTTATGACTTAATGGCCTCTACTTTAATAATTGTTACTGTTTATATATGCATTTATAATTGAGAGACTTTATCCCACAGCCAATTCTGAAATAAACACAGAGAGACTTCCTAATAATTATGATTGCTCAGTCAATAGCGTAGGCTTGTTTCTTTTTCTTTATTTTGTATTTATCAAGAAAAACAGTAAAATGAATTTAAAATGCTGATAAGTTAGCAATAACTATGAAGAAGATAAAAACCATAAATACGACTTATCAAGAGTGATAATGCAAATAAGATTGCTACACATATATTTACTTTGTGTTCAGCTTTCCCTCTGAATTTTTTTTTCTACCCCTGTATATCCTTATTCAAGGTCCCTTCCCCCTCCCGCCACATTAGGTCATTTTTTCTTCTCCCCAACCCCTCCCTGGGCAGGGAGCAGACAGTCCTATGGTCCCACTGACCCAATAATGCTTAGATCAGTCTCCACTCCTGGCAAATCCAGTTTTGTCCCCCTCCTTAAAGGGAAATTAGTTTAAGGCAACCGAAGGTGTTTGATCTTTTTGTGATCTCATTCTAGATGACTTGATATTAGAACCAGTAAAGAAAAAGATAAACAAAGTAGATAGGACTATCCTTAAAATGTTTATCATATTATTTATTATAGATATTTTTGTTTTATTTTTGTTTATCATTTAAAAATTAATTAATGTAAATACCAAGAAGAAGGTCCTAGAAAAGCCTGTTAAAAGACAACACAAAAATATTCAAACCCAAACAGAAGAATATAAGAAACCAATCTCAGCAATATCTTATAAGATAACAAAAAAGTCCAAGATTATCAAACAGCCAACATTAATATATCCAGTAAACTTAAAAAAATCTCAAGATAATAGAAATTGTACAGAAATTAGTTGGACTCCAGTACAAATATTAGAATTAAACAGAGACAAGAAAGTAATCATTACATATGGAATGCACTCATCACTTGTAAGACAAATGTTAAATCCCTGGTCATTCTTTAACCAGATTATCCCTACAGAATTGTTAGAAATGGTTATTGCTTTTTAAAAAGCTGGGAGACTTTTACAGTGGAAAACATGGTAGAAGAAAGAAGCTAAAACAATAGAACAAAGAAATAGAAGCAGAGGTATAGAAATTTCCCACCATCAACTTACTGGGGAAAAAGATTAGACAGATATAGAAAGGTAAGCATTATATGATCAGCATGGTAACATTAAATGCTTTGAAGAAAGAGGAAAGAAAATTGGGTACTTCACAAAAGTAATTCAAAGGCAAAAAGAAACTTTTACAAACTGTTGCAGAAATTAACTGCAGTAGTAAACAAAATGGTATCAGATTCAGAAGTTAGGTGAATAATAATTAAATTTCTGATCATGAGAATGCAAACTCACAATGTAAAAGAATAATTAGACTTTTACAAGCAAGGTCAGCACCTTTGGAGGATTAAATTTGTGAGACAATTATTCTAGAGACATAACTATGATGATAACTGGGTACGAGATATTATTTATACAGATACACAAGAAAGTCAAAATGCTAAGTTTTACAATTATGGAAGGCAAAGTCAAATACAAGAGATTATAAATAAGGTATTCTGAGAACCAGTGCCTTTGTTAGGAATAATCTCATGAGAATGCCCTTCTTGAGTAGGCAGAAGGTGTAGCAAAGGGAGGCATTGAATTAAAGAGTGCAGGTGAACAAGGAACCGACAAGGTAGCTTCCTACCTTTGGGAGATACTCCAAGGGGTCTTTCAAAAGCCCTGATATCAAATCCAATTCAATTATCTCCTGTCATCAAAGATGAAACAATGTACCAAAACAACTAAAAATTTAAAATCTATTCAAAAAAAATGTACTACAATCTCTGATAGAAAGTCTATATAGAAGAAAAAAAGCTCAGGAAAATTATAAAGCAAATATTTTAGAAAGCTTCTATTAATGAATAAAAGCCAGAGTAAAATGTATGAATAAATAATGTTATTATTGAATGTATATTGGACTCAGAGGTGGATGTAACAATAATTTCACCAGAGTTTTGGCATCCAAATTTGCCTTTTCTGGAGGTAAATGTTCAGTTTTGGGGAATTGGGGTATTATCCCACTTAAAACAGAGTTCAAGGTGGCTTGAGTGTATAGAACCAGAAGGACAGAGAAGAAAATTAAAGTTATATTGGCTAACATTGGTACAAATTTATGGTGACAAGATTTACTACAACAATGGATTATACAGATTAACATTCGTCCAAACATAGAAACAAACTATTAACTAAAACATATTCCTGGGAGAAATATTAGAAGGTTTTTAAGAAACAGTCACAAACTATTCAGGCTGTATAGAAACAAGATATATGAACTGCTGACCTTTCAAAGATTTCCACAGTATTACTTTTAAAATGGCTAACATATGAGCCTATATAGAAACATCAGTGACTTTAAACAAAAGAGAAATTGCAGTCTTTATAGCAGCTGGTACAGGATCACTTAAATGTTAAGCATATAGAAGAAACTACCAGCTCTTGGAATTCTCCTGTATTTGTTATTTTAAAGAAATCTGGAAAGTGGAGAATGGTAACAGATTTAAGGGCAATAAACAAAGTGATCCAGCCAATGGGATCTCTACAGTCTGGAATTCCTTTGCCTTCTCTGTTAACTAAATAATGGTCCATTATATTTATAGATTTAAAAGTCTGTTTCTTTACAATACCACTACAAGAACAAGAAAAAGAAAATTTTGCCTTTACAAATACTTTACAAATACTTTACTCAGCCTGTAAAGAGATATCAATGGAAAGTCCTCTCCTAAGGAATGCTGAATAGCCCACTCTATGACAATATTTTGTATAAAGGCCATTAGAACAGACATGTAACAAATTTCCATAATCTGTAATTTATCATTACATGGATGACATCTTGTTGGCTGATTCAAATATTAATACCTTAGAATTTTCCTGCTTGGGGATTAAAAATTGCCCCTAAAAAACAAAAAAAGGAGATTTCATTAAATATTTAACTTATAAAATAGGTAAATAAAAATTAGACCTCAAAAGGTACAAATCAGGAGACCTAGATTGAGGACACTGATTTTCAAAGACTGCTTGGAGACATTGCCAATTCATGACCCACATGCAAACCACAACCACTGAAGAGCTTGGACTCTGAAACACCTTGAACTGGCACCTTGGAGCCCACTATCTCTAGAGAAACACCTGACTCAATCTTGATGTTTGGGTCAGGAAACTGGATCTGCCAGGAGTGGATGCTGAGCTAAGCCATATCGGGACCTTGGGACCTCCTGCCCTTGCTGGGGAGGAGATGGGGAGATGTGGAGAAGAGAGAGTGACTGGAAGAGTAGTTAGGACCTTGAACAAGAACATACACAGATAGAAAATATGACTTTATTCATAATAAAAATGTTTTCTAGTAACAAGCCTGAGATACAGGCCAAGCATTTATAATTAATATAAAGCCTCTGTGTTGTTATTAGGGTGTGGCTTGTGGAATTAAAAACTTCTGCCTACAAATAATGTTCAAACACTTGGCAACTTCATTCACTCAAAAGCTTAAAGAGCTTGCCAAAGGTTTCTAGACACACAGAAAATGAACCATGCTGGCTGTCATGCAGAGATACATTTCTCAGTCACTGCCTGCAGATTTGAACTGCCAGCCTGAGGCCTGCCAGCATGCCATAAACTGATGTGTTTGTCACATTTGCACAGTCTCTCAGCCAGGCCAAAATACAAGAAAGCCTCTTCGGTAGCTGCCTGCAGGAAGGAGAGAGCTGCCAAAACAGAGACAGAGGTCCTAGCCATGTTGATTAGTAGTTTAACAGCTCATATTGTCAGAAAAACATTTAGAGATACTCAGCAAAGAAAGATTCAAATGGAAAAATACCTCTAAATAGGCACAGTGTGTTTAAAAATATGTGCAGGCTTGGTAAAAAGAACAGAATGCACATACAAAAACAGTTTATAAAGTCCTTAAAATGGAATAAAATAATATAAAAGAAAAAGTCACATAAAGATGAGAAATACAAAGAGAATCTTGATACTGTATGTTATTGTGTTGTCTCTAAAGTTTTTGGTTGCTAAGAGAAAATATATTATAAAAACTGCTATATTAAACCAAGCTATACATTTAAAAAATACCATGACTTCAAAAGGAGAGGTTATGTTTTATTTCTATAGAAAAAGGAAAGATATAGTCATTCTATATTAAAGTTTGTGGAGCTTCTTGCAGTAGGTTCAGACTATGTTCCTGTGCATGAATTGACTTCTGGGAGTCCATTCCCTACAGAGGAACACCTAACACAGCCTTAATACTGGGATGAGGGACTCAGACCTATCTCAACTGGATATACAAGCCTAAAGTGACCCACCTTGGGACCCCTTGCCCTCCTTGAGGAATGAATGGAGGGACTGGGTTGGGGGAGGCTTGTAATAATAAATTTCTGGCCTGTGTGGCCTGTGGTCCAAACCACAGATCTTCAGTCCAACAGAAACACACAGACACTTACTCTGATTGACCTAGGGCTCAGACATAAAACTTGCTAACTCTGCTCTTAAACTACATGATTCTTATCTTGTTTAGCCACGTGGCTTGGTACCTTTTCTCTGAGCAGCATTTCAACTTCCTTCCTCTGTGTTTACTGTTATCTCATCATGGTATCCCCATGGCATCTCCTCTGGCATCTCTGCTCCATTCTTTCTGTTCTCAGAGTTTTCTTAGTCTGGTAGTCCTATGTATACATCCTGTCCTCCTTCAGCCAATTAGCATTTCTATTAAAACAATAGGCAGAACAATGATTTACAATGTAACAAAACATAGTCCCACTACAGAGGTTCAGGGAGAACTGGCAGGAACTGGGAGAAGGAAAAGGAGGGTGTACAGTGGTAGATGTGTAAAGAAAATTAAATAGAAAAGAAAATCAGATTTGATTGTGAAAGACCTGTTGAAATCTTGGCTATAGATACAAGACATATAATGTATACTTTACTAGCTCAAACATAAAGCAAAAATCATCTTTAACTGATATCTGCATACCATATATTTTGTATTTATAATTCAGAATAGTTTTAAGGCTGCTGGGTGAGGTGATTCAGCCTCACAAACTACTCCAGTAAAGACCTAACAATTCTCTTGATATTCTCAAGGTTTCCCCAAAGATACCAACTCCCACAAAAACAAGTTGTCTAGAAAACAATGATCATATTCCCAAAAATAATTATTAATATTTATTTTTACGTAAGAGGACTTGGTTACAAGACGTTATTGTTCATAGTTAGAAAAAGGTTAGACAAAGCAGGCAAATTAAAACATCTGTTTCTACAGAAAAAAAGGAGAATATAATATAAAAATGATAAAATAAATAGTTACATCACTGACTCTATTTTAATCCAAAAACAACTATTACATTGGTATAGATTTGGGTTTATCAATTTCTATTTAAATGGAATTTTGTTATAGTATATGTGGGTTTCAACTTTTGTTTAGTGTATTGTTTTTATGTAAAACATTTAAAGATGTAATATATAATTAAGAAATACAAATTAATAGTCATATTTAATAGTGGAACTTATGTTCAAGGGTGGTATGCTTTAAAGTTCATACACAGATATATTTAGATATAGTCTTTAAATACTTCTAAGTTCTACAGAACATGACACTTAATTTGCTTAATAAACCACAAATTTTTATGAGAGTAAAACACATCTTTTGATATTACCAACTTACTTCAATGAAAATATTTTGCTGTGGGATATCTTGATATATGCTGTGAATATGTGTTGCTCTCATTGGTTGATAAATAAAGCTGCTATGGCCAATCATAAGGCAGGAAAGGCAAAGGCAGGATATTAAAACAAAGAAGCAAGATAAGAAAGGTGGAATATGGCAGAGCCAACCATCCACCCAAGGAAAAATGTGTCAGCAGACTGGTAATAATACAGCCAAGTGAGAATAAATAGATTAATAGAAATAAGTTAATTTAAGTTGAAAGAGCTACTTAGTAATTAGTGTAATTAATAGGCCAAACAGTTTGTAATTAAAATTAAGCCTCTGTGTGGTTATTTGATATTGGCCACAAAACTTGGTGGGACAGAAAAACATGTTTATAGAAACTCCATATGAAGTTTCTTTATTGCAAAAGCTACCCATTTGGACAAGGAAACTGACCTGTTTTTCAAGTGGTCCCAACTGGACCAGCAGGACACAAAAGAAAGTAACTGTTAAAAATTTAGCAATTCAATGAAGGACAGTTCTTCAAAATTTCTTGCTGTCAAAAAAGTTTGACAGATATATCAGGTCTGGTAACAAGCCTGATCTATTGGTCTATAAATTATAATTAATATTAAGCATCTGTGTGATTATTTGTGAGTGGCTTTTGAGACAAAAATTTCTGCCTACAAGCCACTGATGTCTAATAACATTGCTATGGTACATAGCTGCCTTTCTATGCACCTCAAATTGACTGATCTTTTAAATAGTTTTTTAACTTTGAAGCAAAATATTGACTCACATTTTCCCATACTTGTTTGACATTTTTTTTTTAAAATAAAATCTCCCCATCCTACTTTCTTTATTTTATTAAGTCTCATATATTTCAGCCATGTTTTCTAAGACTCTTGCTTTGGATGTATTAGTGGAAATCTCATGCCACAATGCTGATTTAAAGAATAGAATGTGTAGTCCCAACATGCATTTATGGATCATTATTTATTGGCAAATTTATACACAAGAGATTATAAATCTCACAGTTGTGACATGAAGCAGCAAGTAAATGCATCTTCACTTTAATTTGTCCTAAGCCTGTATGAAACAATTGTCATAGCTAAAGGAAGTGAAGGCTCAAAAAATCTGCTCACAACTTTAAAATCACATTATACAAAAGTGTTACCATATGGTCATGTTGCATTTCTATATACTCTCCAACTAGGTGGTTGGACTTCAATGTGAACAAAAAGACTCATGTTGAAAGTTCATCTTTATTCACCTCTCAGAAACACTGCCTCTCATGAGATGCATGTGTGCCACATATGTGTATCTATTTGATGCTCACCCTATCTGCAGATCCCCAATGGACTATGTGTCTCTGTTGAGAAAGAAATGATTTCCCAACCACAAATCTTTCTGATGTGGCACTCTTTCACCTTCCTGTTTTCCATTACCTGGTTTTAGTACCTTCCTGTCATGGTTGATTTGTAATTTTTCTCTTACATATGATGTTAGGATATTGGTCAGAGATGTACATAAACACACACAGAGACTTCTCTGAGGACATGGCTACTATTAAATGACTTCATTTAAAGTATATACAATAGAAACAACATTTTGTGAAACCTCATCATCCACTACAGTATAAAGGAGTAAAATCTTAAATTTGAACATCAGTAGTGGAAAGAACTAAAAGCAGCAATACAAAGACATCATCTCAAAGATGAATTATGAAACAAAAGATTAAGACTGGAGTAAACATGCTTTATATGCCTCAAGAGAAACTGTCTACATAGTGACTCCTCAGGGTGAAAGTGGTGATGATGTGTACTAAGTCTGTCTATGTCTTTAGACACAAATCTCCTGTTCTGACTATTTGCCCCTTTAGGTAAAAGAGACAGAAGAGACCTTTTGACTGACATCATACCAGGCCAAAGCTGTAGCAGACATGTCCGTTTCAAAACAAAACTTGAGCTACTGCAAAATCCTCTGGCCAACAGAAGATCCAGAAAGAGAGATGTTAAATGCAATGGGGCCCACAAGGTTTAGCTAAGGGCTAGCTCAGGGCTCTCTGTTACATGTCAACAACAAAGGTTTTGTTCTCTTAGTGATATCTGTGCATCTCATCTTGGGTTGACTGCCATTGTCACCCAGGATCCTGACAGAGTGGCTGCTGCACTGTCTAATGCTCCCCACTGTGACAGAAGGAAGAAAGACACAGAGCCTTGAACTCTGCCCCTCTCATGTACACATCTCTTCAACATCTGTCAGTCAAAGCAAGTCTCCAAGCCACTTCAAAGTTCAATGAGGCATCCTTCTAGCACAGGCAGAGACACTGTGGGGACAGGAATTGGAACATCTGGTAAAGAGTAATGGAACCTGCCTCACTAATGAACTGTATTTTATCTGTGTCAGAATTTAGCATGACCCTTGATCCTTCTTTCAAAAATGCATGTTTAGAAGCAGATGAGAACTTTTCTATTTCAGAAGAAAATCCATTAGGGTACCAATAAATTGATCTCCACAACAAAGGTCAATGATATTTGAGTGGCAATTTAAAGCTTTCAAAGCACTTTTGAATAAACATAGCTTTTATTTTTCCTTGATACTCCAGGAAAAATCTGAATTCAAAAACTTTTATTTTGAATTTAACTATTATAAATCCATGCTGTTTGAATTGGAAACAAATATATTTTCCTATGTGCATAAAATATGTATATATTTTATTTCTTCAGTATATTCTGACTTGAGTCAGAGTATCTTGAACTAATTTTGACAATCCAATTCATCCTCCGCATTTTTCTAACATTCTCCATCACAATTTTTGACTCTCACACCCTCACCTGTGCCCACCTCTGCTCATCTTAATAATCCATTGCTATTAGCAAGGTCTGCAGATGACCACTACTGCCACATTTAATTGACTTTATGTGGGTCATTGCTGCCCAAGAGTTATCCTGCTTTCTTAAATAATTCTGAATCTCATTTCCCAAAGCCATTGTCCTCATATAATCTGTATGGGAAAATAAGACATTTCTAATTAGGACTGTTAAACCTTAGGAGACTAGAGTTCACAAAACTCGCTTCAAATAATGGAGGGAGAAAAGGCTACAGAGAGCCAAAGCAGTTTGGTTGAGATATTAGAGGTAGTAAAGACAGCAAAATGTTACCATTCTACTTTTGCATTCCTGATATGACCAATGAGCGCTCTCTCTCTCTCTCTCTCTCTCTCTCTCTCTCTCTCTCTCTCTCTCTCCATAACTCTGCCTTTTATTTTCATCTCTTCCTACTTCCATCTTCTCACTTAAGTTAGTCAAGGACTGCAATTCTTCATCTCTTACTTACATTGCTATTTTTATCTATTGTCCATTTGGTGATGTCAACACTTTAACAGTGTAATTACTTCATTTCCTCCTTTTCTTTCCTCCTTCCAAATTTTCCGATACACCCTTCCCTTCTCTCTTTTTTTACTAATTGCATATTAACGTACAAATGCATACATATATTATAGATTATATAATATATATTAAATATGTGTTTCTAAATACATAAATACAACCTGCTCAGTCTGTGTAATGGTAGTGGATAATGAGTTGTCATGCCTTTCTCTAGGGGAGTCTATTTCCACTGCCTTCAGCATTCCTTAGGTGCCTGGAGTTCTTTGTATAGGGTTGGGCCTTATTAGCATGTCTATTATCATCCTGGTTCAGCTAAATTTAGCCTTTCATATTGATGAGACTTTATAAGTGTAGCTTCTGACATTTCTAGAAGACAGTCTCACTGCAAATTCCCTATCCTCTGATTGTTAGGTTATAACCTGTTCCTTCCTTGATGTTCCTTGAGCCTTAGGTGTCACGATGTTTTACAGAAAGGGCTCCACAATGCTTAATTTTGATTAACTGTGTTTTTCTAAGTACTTACCATCTGTTGAGAAGAGAAATTGGCTTGATGAATAGTAGGAACTATACTTATCTGTGGATACAAGGACAAATATTTATAATATAGTTAGGGGTTTTGCTGGTCTAGTAAATAGTAGATGTAGAATCTCCTCCAAATTTCTTGACTTCACTAGCACTGAGATGTTGGCTAGGATTCCAGTACCAAGCAGGCTTTCCCTTTAGTGGATTGGGTCATATGTCCAATTAGAGAGCTGTTGCCAATGCTTGATCTAATCTGGCCCCATACAGAACATGACTGCCATCCTTTAACTTTCCCTAGCTTCTACGTTAGGGAAGGTACAACATTAGAAACATTGTTAAAGTGAGCAATCCACATTACTACTGTGATCCTGAGATCTGCAGTGCAGATTCAACTGAGGTAATCACTACTTCTTACAGTTCATCATTTTGGATGTGGTCACTTTGGGACTTAACATGTATTAAACCCAGAACAAATGCTGAGGTACCTACTTAACATTTCAAAGCAGACCTGGCTTCCATTTCTCCCAAGATCCCTTAGTTACTCCCAGTTATTGAACATGGCTGGTACACCTTTCTCCCTCACCTGAACTCTCCATCTCTGGGGCTAGGCTGTCCTTCCCCAAAAAATGCCTTTTCTATGTAAACCAGACATTGTGGTTATCCACTTTGTTGTAGCCTTGGCATCCTGGCTGTTGCACCTGGTTCCCCTCTTTTTTCCTTCCCTAACTTTCTCCCTCTCTCCACATGACCAAGCTCAGCCTCTAGAGTTTTCCAGATTTTTCCTGCCCTGGACAGGTTTTCATTTGATCTATAATAAACTTTCTTCTTCACTCTACCAAAAAGTAGTCATGTGAAGTCCTTTCCTTTCTTTTTATTTTTTTTTTAAATTTTATTTACTGTCCCTTTGATGAACTGTAAAAGACAGACTGAAATTATAGCAGAAAGTCTCTGAAACCCATGCATCATGAAAGAGTAAAAACATAGACTTATCAGCCTACCTCACACAGCACCTTCAAATTATCTTCCCTGGAGCTTTACTATGTCAGAGAAACAACTCCACTTCTGCTTAGCGCCACATCAGTTAACATTAGAAGGTCCTTGGATATAACCTAAGATACACTGTCAAACTATAAGTCCTGATTAATGACAAGTACATTTTCCCATGCATTTTTATGAAAAATGATTACAAAGAACAAAGATTAGTTGTTTCTTTGAGATTCCTTATCATCATCAGTGGTCTTTCTGCTTTCTTGTTAGTTCTAAACCACATGACTCCTATGTGACTCACATACTGTACTGGAAGTTTTATACTATAAAAAGCTCAGCCCCTGAAGTTGGACTATATAGATTCAATCTTGTAATTTCCTGTCAGCACCATTAGCATTGAGAAAGTTGTTTAATTCCATGTGTTTTACTTCATCTTTAAAATTAGGAAATAGTAAGCATTTCTCTCATAAGCAGCAGTTTGGAGAGTTACATCAGTAAACGTAGAGCACTGGAGGGTTAATGACACCCAGAGAGTGTGGAGAGTGCTGCCAATCATAGCTGTTATTTGTATTTCATTATTTCTGCCTCCAGTGCATCACAACAAGATTCTCTAGGTTATCTGGAAATGATGAAGCTTTTATTATCTGAATTATTATATTTCAGAAGAGAGAGAATACACCAGTTCAATATCTTGTAATAACCTTAACAATAATGCCATGCGGATGAGTCATGTGGTTTATATGGTACAGAATTTACAATGAGAAAACTGGATTGTCAGGAGGATTCTCAGATTTTTTGAAACTTAATTTGGGTGTAATACAATTTTGGATCTTGAATCTTGGAGAATGTAGTGAGGCTATGCCGTACCTGGAAAGAGTGGGCCACTAAACTGTTTTCTTTAATTGTGTTTATTGCCCTTTAAATTGAGGAGGTCAAATAGTATGCACAGTGATGGTCTATTATGCAATTTATCCATGGGCAGAGGCATTGTGTGATGCTTGTTGCACATCTGATCTTCTGTTCCATTCAAACCTCCAGAGTCTTCTGTCTCCTTCAGTGATTCTACTATGACAACAGATCTCAAAATTTTCTGCTCCCTGCTAACTCCAAGCACAACTGTTAATAAATTCTCTATGATTTACAAGATAAAGATAAAGTGATGTGGAGAAGAGAGAGTGACTGGAAGGGGCGGGAGGGGGAAGTGAGCTTGAACAAGTGTATATATGGATAAAAAGTATGACTTTATTAATAATAAAAACAAAACAATAAAACCCAAATATGAATACCTTTATAACTGAGTTTCCTACAGCTATATGAATTGTCAGAAAAAATAAGACAACAGGAATCATCTGAATTCAATGTGGATGAGATCTTTCTAAATATTTGCAAAATAATAAATTATACTTCCACACTGAAGCTGATAGTTTCTGCTTCCTTTGCTCTACAATTTCCTAGCATGTTAGCAAACATAATGTTTAATTTTTTTTTTTGCCACCTGTCCTAAAATTTCTCCTTTGGGCACTGTGGGTCTGAAATATTCTGTTAATTTGGGGTTGACTCTCAATACTGCAGTCATGTTTAAGTACTTGCCAAAATGATGTGAGTTCTGTAGTGTGTTGCCTGGCAAATATCTATTATGTATACAATGAAAATCACCAAGAATAAAGAGAAAGTGTCAGAGAGAAAAGCATGAGCTCATCATCTGAGGATGTGCACTAGCCTAATGGATCAAACATTTCCTAGATCCCAACAGTGGATATAAGGCAGCTACCACATGATATTGGGTCTTCATCAAACCTGCTGGAAACAGTGAGTAAGGAAGTTCCTAGAACATTGAGAAATATCATCATCTCTGAAGCAAAATATGTCTGTACTATACATAACAGCACATTTAGGGGCTATTTCACACAGGTTCTAAGACACTAGTCAAAGACCAAACACAGAAAATAAAGTAGCAGCTTTTAAATTCACAACTTAAGAATTCAAAGAGCTGCCTCCATATTAAAGTGTACGGACTTCTTTTCAGAGGACCCCAGTCCAACTCTCAGTGGCTCACAGCTGCCTCCACTGTGGAGTATCTAAAGCCTTCTTCTGTCCTCCACAGGTACCTGCACATATGCACATAAATATAAAAGTTTAAAAATAAACAAAAAAATCTTTAAAATAGGAGATCTATTGATGTCTTTATTTCCTTAACCAGTTTGCATACTACACCACATCCTGATGATGCCAGAGCCTTTTCATGAATGAGCCTTCTTGCTTTGTTCCAGCCCAATTCCTTCTAGTCCTGTGTTCAACCTGTCATGTTTTAACAACAGGGTCACTCCTTCAAATTCTGGAAGGCAACCAAGGCAAAGGCAAAATCCTGTGGTTGAGTGGGATATATGAGGCTCCCTAACTAACAACTGGATAGGGGATTTCTCATGACATGTTATCTGACGTGAAGTGGTCAGTCCATGAAACATATTCAGGCATCAATGAGTGAACTCATCAGGTTGTATCCACATATTTAATAATTTACAAGTACATATAACAACCATGTTTATAGCAGAAGAGGCTTTGGAAGGGGGCATAGGACAGGCATAATGGAGGATTGGGAGGGAGACAATGCAATTATATTTTGTTTAACTTTGTGAAAAGAACAGCCATAACCTGTCCTGATATGCTTACAGGCAGTGTGTGAACATGATCAGTAAGGAGTCCAGGCCCTGTGAGTTAAGAGGCTGGTACAGCCCTTGAAACAAAGAGAGCCTTATCATGAATGCTCCCCACTCTGCACAGTTCTCAGCTGATAACCTCTTTCTTATCATTCTCCTCTGAGGCAGAAGAGGCAGGAAGCTAATTAGTTGAATATCATTTGTCTCCATTCCTCATAAACACAAGTCTCAGCTGATCTGATTTGAGGTTTGTACCAGAGGATGAAGCTTCACAGTGATGAAGACAGCACTTTGTCCTAACCTAAGAACAGCAGAATAAGACTTGAGAAACCCTTGGTGCAGGTTCCCCTAAGCTTTGCCTCATGGATCTAAGCTACCTGCCTCCTGTGATTTTGTGTAGGATTCTTTATTTTTTTCCTATTTGGTTTACTTTTCAATTTTTCTGTGTTTTTCTTCTGCAATTTTTCTCTAGTTTCTCTTGGGAACAGATGAACACACTGGTTACTCACGACTCTCATTCTTTCTAATTCTTCTAGAAAGAAAAGACATATTCTGAGAAAAGAAGAAAAATCTAAACTTCAAATATAGCTCACCAGTAGAGGAAAAAGGCCTGTGAATGGCTTCTGTTAGGTTTTGCTGTGTTTGGTTTTTCTGTCAGATGCCCTAAAGTTAGCTTTCACTGTACGTAAAAACAAGTGATGAGATGTTTGAAGGCAAGAAAGTAGTTGCTGGTGGCAGGGAAGGGGTGAAAATCATGTAGCTGTAGTACTCATGCATAGAATTCTCAAAATACAGAAGCCTCTCAGTTTCAGGAGGTCCAACTTATTGATTGTTGTTCTTAGTGTCTGTGCTACTGATGTTATATTTAGGAAGTGGTCACTTGAGCCAATGCGTTGGAGGGTATTTCCCACTTTCCTTTCTATCAAGTTCAGTGTGGCTGGGTTTATGTTGAGATCTTTGATCCATTTGGATTTGAGTTTTGTGCAGGGTAATAGGTTTGGATCTATTTGCATTTTTCTACACACTGCTATCCAGCTATGCCAACACCATTTGTTAAAGATACTATCTTTTTTCCATTGAATATTTTGGGCCTCTTTGTTGAAGATCAGGTGTTCATAGGCTTTGGGTTATTAGTGGACTTTAAACAAAATGCAAGGCATTATGAAGCTGCAAGCCACAACCACTGAACAGCTTGGGATCTAAAACACCTGGAAGCCCATTCCCTCCAGAGAAACACCTGACCTAGTCTTGATATTGGGATGAGGAAAGCAGATCTGCCTGGAATGGATGCTGAACTAAGCCACCTTGGGACCTCCTGCCCTTGCTGGGGAAGAGATAAGGAGATGAGAAGAAAGAGTGACTGGGAGGAGCAGGAGGGGAAAGGGAGTTTGAACAAGGGGATACATGGATAAAAAATATGACTTTATTCATAATTTAAAAATTCTCAAAATATAACTTAAAAAGCAATATCTAATTGACATGTGTTTGTCTATAGGTGGAGGACTCTGGCTAAGACTACAAAGTAGGCCCATCTGTAGACTTAGATACCATGTTTAAAGGCTGGAAATCTTCACAAGAAAAGTCTATTGTAGTGAAGAGAATTGTCTTTTCCAGAGAAAATAAATTTCAGGCTAAGTGAGAATATATAAAACCTGGGATGAGAGCTCCTTGATGCTTACAGAATCTGCAGAAGTGACTGTTTACCTTGTATAAGTATGAGATAAAATGATTGAGGTCATTTTAATAGAGCTTCAATTAAAAAAAACCCTACTTCCTGTCTTTTTCAAGAAAGTGAAGCTGAAGTTCTTGTCACATTATAGAATTGGTCTGCAAGATTTATGATGACACTCAGTACCATTTGATTTACTCCCAAAGAGTGAGCAAGAGGAGGATAACTGTAGGTGTAGCTCAGAAAACAGGAGTTCAGTTCTCAGAATACATGCCATGCATCTCAGAACCACATATAATTCAAAATTCAGACTACCGAGTACCTCTGACCTCTGTGGGTACCTGTACTCATGTGCACACACAGGTATACACACATACTTCCACACACTCAGGCATAACTAGTGATAATAAAATGATTCTTTACAATTTAGTTTTTTAAAAAATGACAAAGCTCTTATGCTAAAATGTGAAACAAGTTATTTCACAAACAACAACAAAGAAAAGCAAAATAAAACACACACACATAAATAAATGCCTCAGTGACACACTGGCAAGAGAAGATGGGTCTTTAGTACCAATGCCCTGATACTCATGAGTCACATGACAACTGTACCTTTTCAGTACAGGCACATTTATAAAAATATGATAGTTGAAGCTGATTGGATGTCAACAGGTATAACAGTGTGTGAGAAAGGGTCACTGCAGTTATTCCAATAATATAAAACTAAAATTTCCAGGAATTTCAGTATTTTATCTGTGTGTCCATTAACATTTATTTGCCATCATCAGTCATTTTCTATGGTAAGTGATGTGTGTGTTACTAGCAGGGCAAAATTTTAATCCATTGTGCCTGTATTTCATGGATACATGCTGCCCATGTAGATGATATGTTAGTCACTTTTATTTCTCTCTGAGGCATCTGAATCCTAAGAACATTTTCTAGGAACTGGGGCCACAACAAATATTGTAACAAAATAAGAAGTTTCAAACCTTTGTGTCACATGTATGTCCATCTCTACATAATAATGTCTGAAGCTCCCAACCACAATGCTGAAATACAGGCATGGGTGTTGTCAACAGGCAAGTGATGCCATTCAATCACGATGACCTGACATCTGAATACCCACCACTCTAGTGACTGTTATACATTTGTTTTTATACTTTGTTCCCTTTCTTTGTTATCTGTCACAGATTTTTAGTCATTTTGTATACTGCAATAATATGGCCATTTCTATAGCACATCATGTAATATATTTACATGTTTAAATGTTGATACCATCTGAGTTACTGAAAGAGAAAACAATATAAAACATAAAGGCAAGAAGACTTTGGCTTTTCACAGCATCTGATTCATCAAAGTTCTTCATTTGGTAGGCTTAGATTCAACCAGAAGCATGCCACACCCTTCTTTACCTGCTGAATTCCTATCATAAATTCATTTTTAACTTACTTAATCTTATTTACACACAGTGGGCTTGAGGCTGTGAAAATTTTATGTTCTTTAAGACTTTGTGTCAATTAACCAACCAAATTGAGGCTATCAGCCACACAAATAATAAAAAAGCTTGGCTGAAAGGTTAGGAAGTCTATGCTTATTTCTACAGGTTAGAAGCAGGGCTGAAGTGGAGTCTATTAAAGTTGAATACACAGTGGACAACAGATTTTATTCCTGCCATATGACTATCAGACAATTCATTGGAGGCTCAGAAAACCTTTTGAGTTAATAATAGAGTTAGACTCCAAAAGGATTTAAATTTCCAGTGAAAAATTTCTGGCCTCTTGACTTCACAGTGAACATGTGTCGGCAACTTTTGTGTGTCTTCTTTCTCACCTCCTGGTTCTTCTCACATCTCTTCAGCCCTTTCTCTTTCTTTGATCTTCCGCATTAGCACAGAAACAGTTTTGCAGTCACAGTCCTTTGACCCTTGAGCTGTGATTCCTAATGAATATGGTCTTTATGAGGCAGAGAAAATTCTAAATCCTATATTTTATCATTCTAAATTAATATTCAGCTTTTATATTCTTTCAGGTATTTCTTACTATCAAGTACCTAGACATAAATATTTCATACTGAAAGAGGAGATAATTTTTCTAACTGATGTTAATTACTTGACTAAAATCACATTTGGCTCTGGGAGGGCATAGATACAGAGATTGTATGATATGTCTTCAGATATGTGTGTCACTGGACTTAAAAATATACTAAATGTTCATAGATGGCAAAAACATAGTAAATAAAGAATGAAGACTACAAACTTGCCACAGGAGCAAGTGACCTCTGTAGAGATATAAGAGTGAATCTGTTCATATGTTTTTGGGTTAATGTCCAGATCCTCAATTTGATTCCATTGATCCACAAGTCTTCTTTTTATGCCAATACCAGCTGTTTTTATTACTGTAGCTCTATAGTATATCTTGAGGTCAAGGATGGTGATGCCTACTGAAGTTCTTTTATTGAGCAAAATTGTTTTGGCAATCCTGGCTTTCCTGTTATTCCAAATAAAGTTGAGTATTGTTCTTTCAAGGTTTGTACAATATTGTGTTGGGATATTGATGGAAAGTGCATTGAATCTGTAGATTGCTTTTGGTAGAATATTCATTTTTACTGTTGATCCAACCTATCCAGGAACATGGGAGGTCTTTCCATTTTCTGATATCCTCTCCAATTTCTTTCTTCAGTGATTTAAAGTTTTTGTCAAATAGATCTGTTACTTCTTTGGTTATAGTTATTCCAAGGTATTTAATGCTATTTGCAGCTATTATAAAGGGTCATGTTTCTTTTATTTCTTTTTCAGCCCTTTTACCTTTAGTGTATAGGAGGGCTATTGATTTCTTTGAGTTAATCTTGTATCCTGCTACATTGCTGAAGGTGTTTTTCAGCTGTAGAAGTTCCCTGGTAGAATTTTGTGGGTCACTTATGTATACAATCTTCTTTTCCAATTTGTATCCCCTTAATCTCCTTTAATTCTGGTATTGCTTTAGCTAAAACTTTGAGAACTATATTGACTAGGTAAGTGGAGAGTGGAGATCCTTGTCTAGTTACTGGTTTTAGTTGGATTGCTTTGAGTTATTCTCCATTAAGTTTGATGTTGGCTGTTGGCTTCTCATAAATCGCTTCTGTTAAATTTAGATATTTTCCCTGTATTTCTGATCTCTCCAGTACTTTTATCTTAAAGGAGTATTGGATTTTGTCAAAGGAGTTTTCAGCATCCAATGTTATGATCATGTGGTTTTTTTCTTTCAGTTTGCTTATATGATGGATGACATTTACGGTTTTTCGTATGTTTAACCATTCTTGCATTTCTGGGATGAAGCCTATTTGATTGTGGTAGATGATATTTTTTATGTATTGTTGTATACAGATTGTCAAATTTTGTTGAGAATTTTAGCATCAATATTCATGAGGAAAATTGGTCTGTAATTCTCTTTCTTTATTGTGTCTTTGAGTGGCTTGGATATTAGGGTAATTGTGATCTCATAAAAAGAATTTCGAAATATTTCTTCAGTTTGTAATGTGTGAAACAGTTTGAGAAGTAATAGTAGTAATTCTTCTTTGATTGTCTGGTAGGATTCTGCACTGAAACCATCTGGTCCTGGGCTTTTTTTTTTTTTTAACTTGGGAGGCTTTTAATGATATCTTCAGTTTCCTTTGGTGTTATACGACTGATTAGTTCTTTAATCTAATCTTGATTTAACTTTGGTAAATGGTTCCTGTCCAGAAAGCTTTCCAATTCTTCTAGGTATTCCATTTTTGTGGAATATAGATTTTCTAAGTATGACTTGATAATTCTCTGGATTTCCTGGGAATCTGTTGTTATGTCCCCCTTTTCATTTCTGATTTTATTGCTTTGGATACTCTCTCTCCCTCTGCTTTTTAGGTTAGTTTGGATAAAGGTTTATCTATCTTGTTGACTTTCTCAAAGAACCAACTCTTTGATTCATTGGTTCTTTGTATTGTTCTTTTTGTTTCAATTGTATTGATTTCAGCTCTAAGTTTGATTATTTTCTGCCGTCTACTCCTTCTAGGTGAGTTTGCTTCTAAGTGTTCTAAGGGTTTCAGCTGAGCTGTTAGGTCTCTAGTGTGGGATTTCTCTATGTTTTTCATGTAGGCATCTAGCACTATGAATTTTCCTCTTAAGAATGCTTTCATTGTGTCCCACCAGTTTGGGCACATTGTGGATTAATTTTTGTTAAATTCTAGGAATACTTTGATTTCTTCTTAATTTCTTCCTTGACCCAGAGTTGTTTTAGTTGAATGGTGCTTAGTTTCCATGGGTTGGTAAGTTTTCTGTGTTTTTTGATGGTTGAACTGTAACTTTAGGCCCTGGTGGTCTGATATGATACAAGAAATTATTTTCATTTTTTATCTATTGATTTTTATGACCAATTATGTGGTCAATTTTAGAGAAAATTCCATGTGGTACTAAGAAATATGTATATTCCTTTGCATTTGCGTGGAAGCTTCTGTTAATACCTATTAAATCCATTTGCATCATAACCTCTTTTAGACTCTTTATTTCTCTTTTTAGTCTCTGTCTGGTTGACATATCCCAGGGTGAAAGTGGGATATTGAAGTCTCCCACTATTAGGGTATGAGAACTGATGTGGGATTTGAGCTTTAGTAGGTTTGCTTTTACATAGGTTGGTGCCCTTATATTAGGGGCATAAATATTCAAGATTGAAATCTCCCTTTGACCAATTTTTCCTGCAATGAATAAGTAATGTCCATCTTGGTCCCTTTTAATTGATTTTGGTTTGAAGTCTACCTTGTTAGATATCAGGATTGCAACACCAGCTTGTTTCTTAGGGCTATTTGATTGGAAAATCTTTTCCCAACCCTTTACTCTGAGCATATGTTTTTCTTTGTGGTTGAGGAATATTTCTTGTATGCAGTAGAAGGATGGCTTCTGTTTTTGTATTCAGCTTGTTAGTGTGTGTCTTTTTATAGGTGAGTTGTGTCCATTGATAGTAAGGGATATTAGTGACCACTGATTGATATTTCCTGTTATTTTTGGTGGTAGCTTGTATGTATTTCCTTTCTCTGGGCTTTTCTTCTATGGGATTATCAATTGTTTGTGGTTTCATGGGTATATCTGGGATCCTTAGGTTAGAGTTTTCCTCTAATGTTTTCTGAAGTGCCGGATTAGAGATAGGTATTCTTTCAGTCTGACTTTGTCATGGAATATCTTGTTTACTCCACATATGGTGATTTATAATTTTGATGGGTATAGTCATCTAGTTTGGCAACCATGCTGTTTTAGTGTTTGTATAACTTCTGACTAAAACCTTGCTTTCATTGTTTCCATTGAATAGTCTGGTGTTATATTGATGGGTCTGCCTTTATAGGTAAATTGGCCCTTTCCTTTGCAGCTCTTATAATTTATTTTCTTTGTTCTGTATGTTTTGTGGCTTGATTATTATGTGGAAAGGGGACTTTTTTGGCACAAGGTCAAATCTATTTGTTGTAAGCTTCTTGTATCTTTATAGGCATTTCCTTCTTTAAGTAAGGAAAGTTTACTTCTATGATTTACTGAAAACATAATCTGTGACTTTGGGCTGGTATTCTTCTCCTTCTTCCACTCCTATTATTCTCTGGTTAGGTCTTTTCATGGTGTACCAAATTTCCTCAATGTTTTTGTGTTATGGCTTTTTTGGTTTTATTGTTTTCTTTGTCTGATGTAGCTATTTCAGCTACTGAGTCTTCCACTCCAGATATTCTTTCTTCCATCTCTTGGATTCTGTTGGTTATGCTTGTATCTGTAGTTCCAGTTCTCTTCTTCAGATTTTCTATTTCCATCTTTGCTTCATTTTGTGGCTTTTTTATTTCTTCTATTTCAGTTTTTAGTTCCTGGATTGTTTCTTTCATTTTTTTTGGTTTAATTTTTCTTGGTTTTTTGTTTTGTTTTGTTTTTTTTTTTCAAGAATTTGTTCATCTCTTCCAATTTTTTGTTTGTATTTTCTTTAAGGGAATTTTTTATATCCTCTTTGAAGGCTTCAGTAATCTTCATAAAAGTGTTTTTGCTGTTGTTTTCTTCTGTTTCCTCTTCATTGCTCTGCTCAGGTCTTGTAGCTGTAGAACCACCAGTTGCTTCTGGTATTGCCATGCTGTTCTTTATATTGTTATATATATTTTTGCTCTGGTGTCTGCCCATGGCTACAGTGGGTAATCATTCAGATTAGTCAGCTTCTAATCATTTGTGACAAGAGGGCTTGTGTGTCTCTTCTGTGCTCTAAGCAAGTGGTCTGCTCAATACTGATTCTGATCTGGACAAGGGTCTGAATTTCAAAGGCCTCTGTCCTTGTCTGATGATTCAGTTTGCCCGTGTGAGGTCCCTTCTTTTAGAAGTCACTGGAGGAGGCCCCTCATAGCTAAAGCCTAGTGCCTGTTTGCTAGGGTGAGTCTGAGATCAGACCCTAGGTGTTAACCCACTATTGCACCCCTTTCCATTTACACTAAATAATTAAAGCATATGTTTTTGTCTTCTGAATTGACATCTTTTATTTGATTGATACTAAGATATCATAAGTTAGTTCAAAGGCTATGATTCAAAAGTCATGAAAAAGAAGTAGAAAGGCTATAATCTATCAGGTATTTGAAAACATTATTGTTTTAAAATGTACCAAATTTAGGACTGACCACATTATTTTTTCCAAGGATATCAAGATTGTTTATTTTATGATGATTTAGTGGGCAGAGATGTTTATCTCTCACATCTGCAAATATGAATTAAAAATCTGGAATGCCCACAATGGTCCTGTAGAAAATTCAGAGTTGTCAGTAATTGTCAGACATGCTGTAGGATGTGCATGCTACTCATAACAATAATAAAAATTCAAAATGAAAAAGATTATGTATGAATGTGTGCTTGTGTGTTTACCCTTTGTAACAACACATCTCATCCAGTCAACACTATAACTTAAATAAAGCATCACCATGCCATTTTCAGTTCACAGCTGGATGTTGGCAGAGAAACTTTGTTTTCTGCTTTAATAATAGAATATAAAATGTATGTATCTGTCACTTCAGTGCCTGCACCTAGGCAAATGTGAATTGCACTTCAAACACCATCTGCTAAGGGTCAGGAGGTAACACTTACTTCAGTGATCGTTCCTCTGGGTCCTCAGTCATAATTTGGAGTGGGTGGAAGTGAAAGTGAGTATTTCAGAGTGCAGCCTTCTCTCATCTTCAATTCTACTTTCAGGATCTCAGATGAACATGATTTTCCCGAGTCATACCTGGTATGAGAACATGCACTTGTTTTCTTGAGCTTCCCTGCGGTCATTCTAAGCACCTGTGGTGACAAGTTGCTACTCCATCCTTTTCAACATGGAATAAGAAAACTATCAAACTCCATCCCCTAAACAATTGACTCATTGACTTCACTTTTCTACTTCCAATTCATCCTACTCTATGGTATATACTCCAAAAGTCCACATTTGTGAGTGACGAATCAAACAATTATACTTAACTGAAAACAGATCACAAGATGCTTACATCTATGAGTATCCCTTGTAAATTAATATACTGTTGTTTATCTCTGTATATAATTATCCACATAGCCTCCTTATTCTTAGAAATTTTCTATTCTCAACTGTTTACACCTGTCATCACTCATTTTTATTAATTCCAAGTCAAGGCATGCTTCGGACAGTTGCTGAAACATAGATGATTTAAAAAGCAAGAAAACAAATCTACTTTTAAAAAAAGTCACAAGATGATAAATAAAATTACTTCAAATTATATCACTGTCTTTGTTTTCCAGCTTCCCGCACCTTCACATGGGGTTAACCCTCCGCTGAAATAATCCTCTTATACATTGTACATCTCAACACAACCATAGAGGAGATAATTAGTTATTGTAAAGGACTCTAAAAATCTAATATTCTATTTTTTCCAGCTACATTATTCTCATTTGTAGTTTGAAAAGTTGATTTTAAATCATTTAACCCCAAATTTCAAGTACAGAGTAACTGTGAGTAAACATTTAATTTCCAACTTCTAACATTTACCGTGCTAAAAACATATATCAGCTTTTGAAAAGATAAAAGTCTATAACTGAAAATTGAAACAGAAGTGTAGCCCATACCCCTCTGGCGGTGTTTATAAACTCAAACATTTGTTGATTTTGTGGTCACCGCTTCACTAGCTGTACTCAAGGAGTCTCTTGACAAGCATCCTCAGGAAGCTGGTTATCAGAGCTCTCCTTTTTGCTTATATTTAGTTGGCAATTCATAAATTATTCATAAGTGAATGACATTGTTCAATTCTGTCCAAAGACAAAGGATATATGATTTGTATTTCATTCATTTCGAAGGGAATGAATGACAATGCTGTAATGTTGACACAGACAATGGCCAAAGTTCTGTGTGGAGAAGGCAGAGACTATCAGTTGCCAGATACTGACTGAGCACGCTGTGGTGTGGCTATCCAGCAGGTATGAATTCACAATCCTGTTAGAAAAACAATGTACTGAAATCTCAAATTTTTAATTCACCTAGTATTTTCAACAATGAAATCCACTTGTGTAGTATGGATTTTATTAATTATTCTTATTGAGGTATTGTAAGAGTGAAGGAGGAAAAGGAGTACTAAACATTATCCACATGTCTGTATGAGGTCAAACACTGAAGATACTATTTGCTAAATGATAGCATCTCCATGTGGCTACATCAGCTAGCAATGCAGTAGCCATTTGATATTATAGGTGCACTCTACAATAAAGTTCTTCATATACACATTTCTCAAAAGGTATCATTAACATTAAGTGACATGACTACCATGACGACACAGTACACACACATATATACAGATATATATATATATATACATATGTACACATATACATATATATGTACATATGTATATAAAATCAGGACTCAGACAGACTAGAAGCAATAGAATGAAATATCTTGACAGTCATCAGTCAAAATCTATACCCATGACGTGCACAGCATAAAGCCACCAGAAAAGGCAAACCTTTAAAGCACAGCATTAGTTACTTTCCTTTTCGTTGGATTAAAGATCTGAAAGAAAGCAACTGAAGAAGGGGTGGATTATTGACAGAATTTGAAAATATAACCCATCATGCTCAGGAAAGCATGACAATGGAGCATCAGAGAGCAAGGCACATGGAGTTTACAGTCGGGAGGCAGAGAGTTAGAGCAGTTTATAAAACCTCAAGATCCAACCTAATCACCAGGATACCATGATTTTAAACAAATGAAACTATGGGGACATTTCACTTTCCAGTCTCAACAAATAACAAATTTTAGGAAAACAATATTTTGCATCCTATAAATGGTCATTTTCTTTTTTTCTCTTCCTTTTTTATTATGAATAAATTCACATTTTCTACCTGTGTATATCCTTATTTAAGGTCCCTTCCACCTCCCACCCCCTCCAGTCACTCTCTCTTCTCCACATCTCCGCATCTCCTCCCCAGCATGGGCAGGAGGTCCCAAGGTCCCAATATTGCTAAGTTCAGCATCCACTCCTGGCAGATCTGCTTTCCTCATCCCAACATCAAGACTGAGTCAGGTATTTCTCTAGAGGGAGTGGGTTCCAAGGTGCCACTCCCAAGTGTTTCAGATCCAAAGCTGTTCAAGAGTTGTAGTTTACAGCTTGTACATGCTTTCCTTTTTTCTCTTTTTGTTTAGAGTCCACTAATGAGTGAGTACATCCCCTGCTTTAGTTTGAGATACCTCCCTCAGAAGGATATTCTCCAAATCCATCCATTTGCCTGCAAATTTTGGGATATCATTTTTTCTTACAGCTGAGTAGTACTCCATTGTGTAGATGTACCACAATTTGTTAATCCATTCTTCAGTTCAGGGGCATCTAGGTGGCTTCCAGGTTCTTGCTATTATGAATAATGCTGCTATGAACATAGTTGAGCTAATGCCTTTGGAGTGTGAATGTGCATCTTTCGGCTATACACCCAAAATTGGTATTGCTGGATCTTTGGGGAGATTGATTCCCAGTTTTTTGATAAACTGTCATCCTGCATTCCAGAGTAGCTGAACAAGTTTACATTCCCACCAACAATGAAGGAGTGTTCCCCTTGCTCCACCCCCTCTCCAGCATAGGCTGTCTTCTGTGTCTTTTATCTTAGCCAGTCTGACAGGTGTTGTTTTGATTTGCATTTCTCTGATGGCTAAAGATGATGAGCACTTTTTCAAGTGTCTTTCAGCCATTTGTAATTCTTCTGCTGAGTATTCCCTTTTTAATTCTGAACCCCATTTTTTGATTGGGTTATTCAAGGTTTTGGGCTCTAGATTCTTGAATTTTTTTATATTTTTTAGAGAGCAGTTCTCTATCATTTGTAGGGTTGGTGAAAATCTTTTCCCATTCTGTAGGCTGTTGTTTAGTTCTGAAAACAAGCAAACAATAAGGAGGAGGCTGTGCTGCCACGCAAGTATCTAGGCTGGTTTTGTGTGTCATCCATGGCATTTTCCAGCTGATTCAAGGCAATGTTGTTCATATTATTCTTGATAATAACAGGTGATTGCTTCTCATTTAAACAATTTTTAAATTTATAAATGGGATGCTTTTCCTGCATCTGCACTTCATATATCTAAGTTTCATTTTGTGGCAACCAAGCAATTAGTGGAAAGAACAATTAACCAAAAAGCAGAAGACCTTAAATAGGTTATGATGACCTTTGAGTCACTGAGCAATGTCTCTTAATCTCAATTTTTCATAAATAATGAGATATTAGTCATGTAAAATTTTAAGTGTCCATGTACAAGCCACAGTAGAAAACAGATAAAGACACAAATTCTGGGGAAATGCTTGTGTGATTTAAATATAAAAAAAGATATGAGAAGTAAAATAATGACATCATAAAACTTAAAATATTAAAGTAGACTTTAAATTTAGTAAAAAAAATATTGAAATGTTGGGTACCAGACACATTTGTCTTTCTTTTACTGTGTAAATGTTCGTAATGGTATGGAAATAGACAGATGGATATATGGAAGGATACATAGATATTGATGACAGATATATAGATGATAGGTTGATAGGTGACAGATAAAAGGTAGATGGATGAATTAACAAATATGTTTGAAAGATATAGATATAAAAGATACATAAATAAATATATGATATATAATTCATAGACACCTAAAGGCAATAGCAGAGGTACAGACAGACAACAAATTGAGGCCTATATTTATGTATATATATTATATAATATAAGATAAATATGCATAGATAGTTGATAGTCAGGTAGTTGGATACATAGAATGTAGAAAATATATAGAAATACTATTGGTCTGAAAGTTAAAATGAATAACCTATAGTATAACAAGAAACTAAAGAATTAAATGTTCATAATCCCAGCTTTAGCCTTTGCTAGTAAAGTGTAAAGGAGGTACAATCAGAATTTATCAGGAATGTTTTTAAAGGTGAGTTTTAAATTTGAAACATTATTTTAATCCCTGGTGCTGAGAGGTCATTTTTATTTTGTTTGAAATGGTTCCTCAGGTGTTTGCAAGACGAACACAGTCATCTTTTCATGATTACAGTGCTCACGTTAAAAGGGCAGCAATAAAACAAGTGGCTATAGAGAGTAAGGGACCAAATAAAATTTTTCTTGTCAGTCTTCCTGAGCAGGTTTCGTAATTGTGTGTTAAGTGTTGTTCTCTGTTGGGTTTGCCTGAACTTGAGGAACTCTTGACAAATTCAGGAAGACTCTCACACCGGAGTATAGCTTACCTATTAATTGTCTGCATTCTCATTCTGTTTTGAAAATGTGAAATTGGCCCAATACCAAACCCTATTTTCAGAGTCCTAGGGGAAATCAATTGATGTGTCTCTTTGGTGAACCCTTTAACTCAAGGTTTTAAAAACTGAATACAAAGATTTATTAAACATTGGAGTTCTCCTGTGTAAGAAGTGCTCTCAACTTTTCTTTGTCTCTGAAGTTAGGCACAAATAAAATACCTCCCTTTCCTAAGTAGGACAAGAAAGGGTAAGGAAAATAATAAATATACAGAATATCATTATATTAACATTGAACATTTTCAATTTACCCATAGAAACTGTGTTTCTGCTGGTCCAGATGCTCTCAAGTTCCTGCTTTCCCCAAACTAATCTGATTTCTTGTAGCTCTTTGATCAATCCCCGTGGCAAAAAAAAAAAAAAAAAAAAAAAAAAAAAAAAAAAAAAAAAAAAAAAAAAAAAAAAAAAAAAAAAAAAAAAAAAAAAAAAAAAAAAAAAAAAAAAAAAAAAAAAAAAAAAAAAAAAAAAAAAAAAAAAGTTGGAGAGAGATGATCTTTCTGACTTCAATCATTCTTCCCATATGATGTGGACTTCAAGTCCCACTGTTTACATATTTTATCTTAGGAGTGAAGCAGAGTCCCCAACAAAGAGTGCTCCAGAAACTGGCCTCTTGGATATATACAATTTTTAACTTATGACTTCAATTAATCTCAACTGCATGTTGATGCCAGAGTTATCCTGGCTCAATGGAAGGATTGTTAGGAATTCCAGGTTTAATTATTTCATGTGCTAAGTATGTGAATGTTCATAGCACCCCAACTCTAACTTAAGAGTTAAGAGCTCATGCTCTAGACCACACTGTACTAGGCTGGATGAAAACTTACACCAGGTGTGTTAAATGACTCTTTACTTATGATGGTATTAATCTTAATAAAAAGAGCCTTTTGATCTCTAACACAATCCAAATGAACCTAGGACATTTTATGGTTTAGATGATTGTATGAGACACATATTCCATGTTATATGTGATCAGACTAGTAACAACTCCAGTCTGTGTTTCTCAGGTGAAATGAAGGAGGCTATTCAAATTTGAATCTGAATCTCCCCAATCCTACTTTCTTGTGATTCTTACTTACATTCTATTTTTAATGATCGATCATTATTATTATAATTTATTATTACCATTATGAGATAAAAGGTTCTTCTGTGTAATTTTGGTTGTTTCAGAACTTGTTATATACATAAGGCTGTTTTGAAACTCAGAGATATACCAGCCTCTGCCTCCTAAGTGCTATAATTAAAGATGGGTTCTACATACCTGGCCAATTTCTCTTTTTAAAAAATATAGTAAAATTATATTAAAATTTCACTATTTGGAATCTCAGTCTTATGCTGTTTTTGATATTTTTATTTAATTACTATGTCATAATTTTATCATAAAGAATTCGATCATGTGCCCTGTGTGACTTTCTGTTGCCCTTAAAAATCAAAAGCCTTCCAGAGACATTATCTTTGGCATACTGCTCTCTTTGTATAAGATCTGGTGACAATTCCAACACCATGGAAACAAAAGAATTTTATATATCTGCTTTGGAGAACTGGATGCTTAATATTGTCCACCAGACCTCAGAGAGGACTGAATCTTTCTATGTATTCTGCAATGTTTACAGAAAACAGCACACATTGTTTTAACTGAAGCTGTCACTTATAGAGCTATAGAAACTACATGCTTCATAAGAATGTGGACTGAGAAGCAAGAAAAAATAATTTTCAAGTTATTAAAAATGGCAAGCAGAGCCAGAAGCAGTCTTGAGGGGATAGGGCTGTGCTACCAGCGACTCTTAAAAAAATCTTTGCAGGAAGTTCATTCTTCACAGAGCTTTCATTGCAAGTTAAAAATGAGATCATTTAAAGCATATCACTCTGTGATAAAAATATAAGTGTTTTAATTAAAATTTTTATGAGTAACATCTGTGGTTAAATGCTGAGACGGGTTAAAGGAGAGGTTCCATGTTACATTGTGCTGTCTTTTTTTTTTTTTTTTATCCTCCTTCAATGAAGTTTATTTACACAGCAACTTTGCAGACTGAGATTGGGGAATATGAGAACAGTGTCCTAGATAGCAACTCACTTTCTGCTCCTATCAGAGAATCAGAAGCAAAGAAAGCACCTAATAAATATGTTAAACTGACCTAAATTTAAAACTCTGTTACATTTTTGGTACACTAGAATGCTTTCAACTTTACCTGCTCTGCTTCAAATAGCCTGTAGACATGGCATGATGAAAGCACAGATATGTTTTAGAAATATGCACACTTATGTACTGTGGTGGAAAGGTCACTGTAGTCTTGGTTAAATTAAAAATTGACCTCTGAAACTTTTATTAAAAAGAAATCTCTTCCTCTCAGGATTCCTTTTTGAGTTCTTTAAATTCCGGGTATGGGATCCAGTAAGATAGACAATTTTGCATGGTAATTTAGGAGCCACTATGAAACATTTGAATTTGGCATGAGTATGCCACAGTTGTTTCTACAAGGATGCTGAACATTGAGGTGACACCTCTCTTCACTGAAGTAAAAAGAATGTACATTTTATGATTTATTTATGTACCTAAAGGATGCTATTCTTTATCAGTACAAGGAAAGACATTAGATGTCTGCTACAGTGATATTTGCTTAGATTAACCTATATTCACATGATTGTTATTAACCACAGTGCAAAAGACAGGCTGAAGCCAAAGGGTGGGTGAAAGGCCAGTGTATAAGATGACTGTATCTAAAATTTCAGAAGTGCCAGTAAAGACCACACTGAGCCTGATGGTGACATCAGTTTGTTATCATTCTCATGTAGTCACCCACTGGAAATTTAGAAGCTCAGGGCCTTGTCCTAGCTGGCAGAATAGTGGGCTTTCAAGAGACAGGAGCACAAATATCTAACCTCAGATTTCCTTCACAAACCTGCAGTGCAAACCTCCTGTATAGTGTAAAGAGTAAACTCAAATGACTCAAGCAACTCTAGCATGGACAGAGCACAAAGGGGTGTGTACCTGCCCTTACTCCACATCTGAAAGTCCATACTTCTCTCACTCTGTGGGTGTGGCAGACATAGTTATCTACTTGGCATGTTCTATCTAAAACAAAGCTTGGCATATGATGAACATCTATCTGATGGTAAGCCAGACTCATAGGAACTGTAGAATTTTCTAGAGAGGCAGATGTTAGAAGAAGGGTCTGTAGGATGATTAATCTTGTCTTTCTTTTGAACCAATTAAATATGTGAAATTGTTTTGGTTAAAAAGTAAAAATACTAGTATACCAATGTATGCTATAAGACAGTAAAAAGCCCTGTTACTATTATCTGAGTGTCCAAGCTAATGAGTAAAGATAATTTTTGAAACACTGACAGTCTTGCCAGCATTTGTCATAGTGAGTGAATGTTTTAGTGTCCCCTTTCTCATGGCATGTGTCATTTGGGCTTTAAAGCAAGACATGTAAAGTAGAAAGTTTAAGAACTCCTGGGAATGCTGATTTATTGTCCTTCATTCTCACAAAGTAATGTGCCAGACTTTTGAAAACATTGAGAAATGTGTTTGTATTTTCACTATATGACATAATTTTAAAATGTTTCACTGTTTATCAATAAACATACATCATTTTAAGTTAAAATTAAATTGAAACAAATGTTTTATTTTTAATACTTTTGAAATAACAAGGATAAACTTTATTTCAGTTCACATTGCAAATATTTTACTAAAGGACCAAAGCTCCAAAACCCACAATGAACTAAAGTGATTTTTATCAATATGTTCAAGAAAGTTTATCTAAGGAAAGGAGTGTAAGTTAGAGTTTTTTAAGTAAATTAACTTTTTAAAAAGTCACCTCAAACACAAAGCCTACAATATCTACCAACTTATGAATGTTTCATCAGGAAATGTGTTAAAATGGGTCAGAAAGTACCTTCAAGGACGAGCTCAAATTAAGCTGAGGCTTTAGCATGATTCAATTCCACTAATTACTTTAATAATAGACGATATTATCCAAGGCACATTGTGAATCAGTTAATTGTTTACTCTGTTTATACTTTTTTTTTTAAATCAAATTGTGAATTTCCATTATTTTCATGAATATTATCCAATGAAGGCACAGGTGAAATATCTATGAAACATTAGCCAAAAAATAATAAATCTTCATTAAATAAACAAGTTGTAACAATGAACATAGCCAAGTGGAAAAACAATGGTAGAGTTTAGAGTATATTACATACATACAGATTTTTATGATCTTGCCAAAATTAAAGTATTGAGCATATAACCCATTTTAAAACATTGTTTTAGTTGGCTTTCTTGCATTCACATCTGTTTTCAGAGTGATACTCAATGTAAGTCTTCTCTTATATTGAATTATAAAGAAACCGTGTCTTGCAAGAAAAAATTTAGGAGGACAAGAAACAGTTTGGTAGGTCAATGTCATATACCGTCATATACCTTTCACTTTTTTTGCTTAAGAGATAGGAGAGGTTATTCCATGGTGGCACATGCCTTTAATCCCAGCACTTGAGAGACAGAGGCAAGTAAATCTCTGTGAGACTGAGGCCAGCCTGGTCTACAGAACGAGTTTAGGACAGGCTCCAAAGGTACACAGAGAAAGCCTGTCTCTAAAGAAAAGTGAAAGAGAGAGAGGGGGAGGGAGAAAGGAAGGAAAAAGAGGAAGGAAGTGAGGTAGAGAAGGAGGGAGGAAACAGGGAAACAGGGAAAAGATGAAGGAGGGAAGGAGAAGGACCATAGATAAGGCAGCAGCTCCACATTCCTGGGAAACAGAGAAAGGAAATGGAAAACAGGTCTGTTTTTCTATACACATAAAACAGACAAAAGGCAAAGTCATTTGAGAAATCAACCCCTGTGTGCCAATTAGACAATGCTTTTGACACATTCCACCTCACTTTAAGCATCAAAACCTAAGCAAAATATTAAAATACTGGCTAACATGCTGGCAGTGTGAAAAATTAAATAAGTCTTCAGACTGTGGTGTTTCCTGCATAAGACAGGCGGAAAAAATGCTCTACAAACACGTCTTCAACAAACAGGCATAGCACAGTGTGTGTTCCCCACTGCTTAGCATGAGAGGAAGGATTTTAAAGCAAAATACCCTGTTACATAACCATTACACCGCTTCGCCCCCGTATGACCAGCAATCAGTAGATGCTTCACTACAGAATCTCTCACAATCACCCTGGTGTTCACTCAATCCTCAGGTTCTTTAAATGACTCATGTCTGGGTACTTAGCTCTATCTGCCTCCTTGGTTTGAACATTGGAGGGGCATGATGTTTACCTTCCAAATTTTCTTAAGCATTTAGAAACTACTAATCAACTTTTAGAGACAAAAGGGCACAGAGGTAAAATTATACCCACATTCTAATGTAGTTTTCTTTGTGAGTCCACAGGGTGCTTTATATGAAGGTGCTAAAACATTTCGTGTTGAACAAAAGCCTTCCATCATTCAAACTAATTTTATCTTTCAACAAAATCTTATGGACCCTTTGATGTTCTTTATTAGGATGAGAGACAGATATTTCAGAATAACATAGAAAGCCGTCAGTGGTGGCATATAACTTTTTTCTTCTTCTTTATTTATTTTGTATTTATCAAGAAAAACAGTAAAATGAATTTAAAATGCTGATAAGTTAACAATAACTATGAAGAAGATAAAGATCATAAGTTTGACTTATAAAGGGTGATAATGCAAATAAGATTACTACATATATATTTACTTTGTGTTCAGCTTTCCCTCTGAATTTTTCTTTTTCATCCCTGTATATCCTTATTCAAGATCCCTTCCCCCTCCTGCCACATCAGGTCATATTTTTTCTCCGCAACTCCCCATCCCCTCCCTGGGCAGGGAGAAGACAGTCCTATGGTCCCACTGGCCCAATAATGCTTAGTTCAGTCTCCACTCCTGGCCAAATCCAGTTTTTCCCCCCTCCCTCAAGAGTGAGTCAGGTGTTCCTATAGTTGGAGTGGGATCTGAAGGGTCAGTCCAGGGTGTTTCAGATCCCAAGCTGTTCAGTGGTTGTAATTTGCAGCTTGGGCATGCTTGGCTTTTTTCTTGTTTGTTTGTTTGTTTGTTTAGAGATCACTAATGAGTGAGTACATCCCCTGCGGATCTTTCTGAGTTTGTGATACCTCACTCAGGAGGATATTCTCCAAATCCATCCATTTGCCTGCAAATTTTAGGATATCATTTTTTTCTTACTGCTGAGTAGTATTCCATTGTGTAGGTGTACCACAGTTTGTTAATCCCTTCTTCAGTTGAGGGACATCTAGGTTGTTTCCAGGTTCTTGCTATTACAAATAATGCTGCTATGAACATAGTTGAGCTAATACCTTTGGAGTGTGAATGTGCCTCTTTAGGGTATACACCCAGAAGTGGTGTTGCTGAGTCCTTGGGGAGATTGATTCTCAATTTTCTGAGAAACTGCCATATAGTATTCCAAAGTGGCTGAACAAGCTTACACTCCCACCAAAAATGGAGGAGTGTTCCCCTTGCTCCACATCCTCTCCAACATAGGCTGTCATCTGTGCCTTTTATCTTATAGCCAATCTAACAGGTTTTACGTGGTATCTCAAAGTAGTTTTGATTTGCATTTCTCTGATGGCTAAAGATGATGAGCACTTTTTCAGGTGCCTTTCAGCCATTCGTAGTTCCTCTGCTGAGAATTCCCTTTTTAGATCTGTACCCCATTTTTTGATTGGGTTATTCAAGGTTTTGGGCTCTAGATTCTTGAGCTCTTTATATATCTTAGAGATCAGTCCTCTATCACTTGTAGGGT
>PVIH01004192.1:0-145094 GCA_004025045.1 Sigmodon hispidus
CCCAGCCCATGGCCCTCATGTGCTTAAAGGAGTCAGTGTCCTCCTTCACTCTGTGGCCTCAAGGGATGAAACTCAGTTTGGCACCAAGAATCATTCTCCAGCACTGCACCTTATTTTGTGAGGCAGTCTTTCAACGAATCTAGCCCTTATTGTTTTCTCTAGCTACTTAATAGCACCCACCCCTCCCTGCTCCTTTCCCCCCTCCCCTCCCATCCCCCCTCTTTTCCCCTCTCCCAGTTACAGAGATGCACATGCCCATGGCTGCTGTGATGTTGGTATCCGAGCTCGCAATGCTTGTGTAGCAAGCACTTCACCCCTGACCATCTCTGAGCCCTGTGATTTCTTTTTGTTATTTCCAGTATAAACCAGTTAACTGACCTACTATGTGCATGTGTAACTTTAATTTCACAACAAATTCCAAGTGTCTTCATTTAGAAGCTGTGTCTGAGTAAGAATTGTGAAAGATACCAGCATGAGTGTCTCCCCATGTTGCACTTAATCACTGTCATATGTTTGAATCACATAATCATCACAGTCGCTCTGTGAAGTATTTCCCCTCTGAAAAGGAAACTGAGAGCCATAGGCTGCATAACTTGCCATCTTAGAGCTGCTAAGTGGTATAGCTAAGATTTGAACCTGGCCATTCTCACAGACAGGAGACCCTGCTTTATACCTCACCTTGTGACAGTTTAGAAGAGCCAACTCTCCTGGTTGTGCACTGTGATATAGAAAGGAATCTCTGTGAAGCATGTCTTTGAACAGTGTTTAACTACACATTGTTTCTGCTGAGAGTACTTCACTGGGTAGCTGGTAAACAGTGTACAGCTCTGCACCTATAATCATTTGTAATAGTAAAACTTACACTGCATTTTAATATAAGCACTAATATATATGTATTTTGAGAGAAGGGCCCACATACAGCCCAGGCTGGCCTGGAACTTCTGTCTCAGCCTCCTGAATCATAGAGTTACAAGCGTGCACCATCATGATGCATCGCTTGTGCAAGAACTGTAGTGTGTCACATGACCGTGGAGACACTCAGGCTAGGAAAAGGGAGTCATAACTCTGGGTATTTTGCTTGCTACAAAAGCTCATTTTCCTCTCAACATTGGTTCCTAGAAAGCTCTAACTGTTGCTTTATCTTTCACTAAATAAAACTTTCAGTTACAAGAAGCAGAATTCAAAATTCTTTCTTATACCACTCTTATGCATTCTTTAAGAAAAGTTATCCATAGCTAGCTACTTTAGGTTGAGACTGTCTGACTGATGTTCTTGTGTACTTTGGTTTTTGCTCTGCCCATTGTCTCAGCATCTTCTGTCTGAGTCCCCATTGAACTGATGGGTCTGAGCAGACAGGGTCCATGTGAGTCAGGACCTCCTTTCCTTCAGTAACTGTCTGTCTGTCTGTCTGAGTCCCCGTTGAACCGATGGCTCTGAGCAGACAGGGTCCATGTGAGTCAGCACTTCCTTGTCTTTAGTGACTCTTGATGGCTATGGTCTTCTGTGTGAAGCTAAATGGCTGTGAGTGAAAGAGCAGCTGGTCTGTCTTTCAGAGAGCAGGTCTGGAAGTGAGAGTGAAGACACCGGCAGTGAGGACAGCAGTGAAGACTCCTCCAGCGGACAAGATAGTGAGACCCCAGGAGCAGAACCCAGGAGGGCGAGCAAGAGGAGCTCAAAAACCAACAGGGAAAGGTCAGTTACTTTGTCAGTTTCCCTCAGGAAGTTCCCAGAGTTAACTATTTCTCCTTAATTATCAGAGTTAGAAAATGCTTTTTTGCAAAACAGATGTTAAGCCTTGATGTATTGTGCTTATGTTTCATTTTGAACTTCAACAGATCTTTTGGGTACATTTTAAAAATTGATATCACCTTGGGAGGCTGCCTTAAGTGATGAAGCAGTAGAGATGAAACACTTAATTACCTTTTGCAGCAGTTTTGCTGAGGGCCAAAATTAAATCCTTCAGCACTTTGCCATTATGTAACTAAGACAATTGATTTTTCTAAATAATGTTACATTAAATAGATTATGATCTAAATATCAGAGTCAAAGACTGTGAAGGAAGACGGTCAGGAGATATATAAGGGTTAGAGCTTTTCAAGATCTGCCATCGCCAGCAACAGCCTTGGGTGTTAAAGTGGCATTAAGATTCTGAGTAACTGGGGCTAATACCTTGGACTGTGTGGCTGTTTTCCCCACTGACTCCCTGGCCCTGCTCGGGGCCTGCTGCCCGCTCCCTTGATGAGCTTGCAGCTTGGGCTCAGTCGTGGCTGACAGCACTGATTGGGCGCAGTACGCTCTCTGCTCCTTTTATTACAGACAGTAATTAAAGCAGCTCGCCCTGCCACTTCCATAACAAACACAGCATAATGCCCTAATTATGACTTTATTAATTTAAGTCAGGATTTAATGATTTTAAAAGTGATTTATATTGTTTTTCCTGTTCAGAACAAATGAAATCTGTAGGTTAAATTAATACAGGCTTTTCATCATTGCAAAGTTAAAAACCTAGTTACCAGTAAATTCTTCTCATTAGGTTAACATCTGAAACTCTAAGCAGTAAGGTAAACAATAATTATCATCAGAATTGAGTGATGCATAATAAAATAACACTTTTACCTTTAAAATCTTATCTGGAGTAGCTACCAAGTGTTGCAGGAGAGCACCTTGGCTTGTGATCACCTGGCCTTTGAAGACACTGTGCTTGGCTTTCCCATCTGACCAGCTGTGATCATCTGGTTTGGGGAAGTACCTGTTTCTAGGAAGCATAGCAGTATCTCCTTAGGTGACAGAGGACATCATGGTATATGCTCATAATCACATGTTAGTTTGGGGTTTTTTTTCTTCAAAAATTTTTTAAATCTTTTTTTTTTTATGTTTGAATTTAAAGTAATTGTTACCACCAAAGCAAACCCCAAAGACATTCTAAGCCCTTTTATTTGCAAGTATGTGGTTTAAACAATGAGTTGGGGATAATATATATTGTCATTATTTTGTAGAAGAGAAAACAACATATTTTTCCATCTTCAAATATAATTACATGTGCTCTGAGATGTTGCCATTGCTCCTTTTTTAATAAACAGCAATCATATTTCTTCCACAGAAATCGATTGTGAGAACTATCGATTCTTGTTCCCTTGCCACTCTCCCCCCTCCTGGGTCGAGCAGCCTGTCTCTTAGGATTTGTTCACCATTTGCCAGCAGATCTTCTTTGCATTCTTGATAATCTCTAAGGCTCTTCAGAAAGTGTCCACCCATTAGTGGTGACAGGTGTTTGTTACTAAATTTGAATTTTACATTCCAAATTGCTTTCATGATAGACACAGTACTATGGTAGAAGGAATAGGATGTCAGAGGGAGATAGATTTGAATTCAGAGTTCATGATTTCCTCTTCTGCCAGTGTGCCCTAAAAGTTACTTAACTTCAAATGTAGGTTTCCTTATTGTAAGTGGGTTAATAATGTGCCCAGGCTATGAGCATCTGTAGTACATCATAGGAATGAAGAGCCTAAGCACTTCCTGGCCCAAAGTAGATTATTAAACAAAAAGCCCTTCCAATTGGATGACTGGCTATGTGTCTGTATTAGTGTGCCCCCATTTGCATGTGTGTATGCATGCCTGAGTATATGTGTGTGTATCATGCAAGAGCCTGAGAAGGTCAAAATAAAGTCTTGGAGCCTTCTGGAACTAGAGTTATAGACTGTTTTAAGCTGCCAAGTGGGTGCTTAGACTGAATGCAAGTTCTTCTATAAGAACTCTAAACACTCTTAACTGCTGGACTACCTTTTTAGTCCCTAGGGTCGATTTTTTAAAAATAAAAGTTCAGACACATGGGTGTGCATGCATGTATGCTTGCACAAACAAACAGTAAAGGTATCTAGACTTTCCCAAGGCAGTTAGCTTGTCATCTCTATACTGACCATTCTCTTTGGAGCACGCTTCCTGATTTGCTCACTTACTTTATTTCTGTTTCTCAGATTGTCTTTTCTTAAGAAGATGCCTAACCTTGGATATCTAGTGTGCGTGTCCCTATGCACTTCACACCTTGTTGCTTGTGTGTTTTCTTACTGTATTTCTCTGGGTGTTCCGGTGCACCATAGACACTATGAGTTGAAACACAAGTCATCTGTATCTCATTCACTGTAATCTTTACTATCAGCATGAAGCAAACAAATTAGTCATAAATACTAGTTGAGTAAGTGAATAAGTGAATATCACTTTTAGTGAAACAGTATATTAAAAGAACTGTATTCAAGAATGGCATGGTGACATACACCTTCTTCCCAGCATTTGGGAATACGAAGCTACAAGCTAGACCAAATGTGAGGCTAGCCTGAGCTACGTAGCAACAAAGCAACATCTTATCTTTACATAAACAAAAATTTTCTCTGAGCTAATTAACATTTTTTTTTATATTTAGAGTCACATTTGTGTGCTTGTCTAATTGATTTTCTTAGAAACCTAACCCTAACCCTAACCCTAATGCAGGTCTATTGACAGAAGTAGATATAAACTCCTAAATTTCTCAGTATGAAATATTTTGAAACATTTTAAAAACCAGCTTAGGTTCTTCCAATGTTTTACTGTTAGCTCTTAAGTCCTAGAAAACCAACTGACCATCTCATACTGTTTTCTGTATTGTTACTGTTTATATCAGTTTATGTTGTCCTATGGCTCTTGCATTTGAAATTGTTCCATCTTACTTGGTTGCAGGTAGCACCACCTTTATTATTATTCATTACATTTTGTTTTTGTGTGAGTGCTTGCTTCCCATTGCACACGTGGGGACCTCTTGTAGTGTTTGACTCTGTCCTTCCTCTGGGAAGGTAGATCCTGAGTCAGACTCTGGTCATGATGCTGGCAGTAGGAACCTTTACCACTGAGCCATCTCAGCAGCTCTTTTTTTTTTTTTTTTTTTTTTTTTAAACTTTTTTATTTATTGAATTATTTGCCTTGGTGTTTGCCTGGAACTACAGACAGTTGTGAGCTGCCATGTAGGGTTCTCATCAGCTCTTATTTAATTTTCATACTTTAGAATGATAAGGCCATCCTTACTGTGTTTTATAAAATTACTTAAATTTGTGTATATATGTGATTACAGTCTTTGTTTGAAAAATTATCTTTATTTGTAGCGATTCAGAAGATGGGGAAAAGAAAAACGAAAAGTGTAAAGCTTCAGAATCATCCAGTGCGGAATCCAGTTCCATGGAAGAAAGTTCCTCGGGTTCTGAGTCAGCATCGGAGTCTGACAGTGAACCTGCGCCCAGAAAAGTGACTCAGGTATGAGGTCACGCATGTGCTGTAAGGGAAGGTATATGTTTTCTTGCAACGTTTTCTGCTTAAGAAGAAATGCTTTTGAATGTTAAGTGTTTAAGAGAGCTAGGAAGCTGAAGAAGACACAGTTAACACTGTCACAACTACAACTGGACACACCATCTTCTCTCTTCTGTGATGTTAGTTCTCCATAATCGTCCCAAATAGCTCAACTCTTTAAAAGTGAGAGCCACTTTTTACCCACCTGCCTCTGAGATTTTGGGGTAGGCTGTGACAAGGTTGGCTTTTGATAAAAGGGACATGAAAGGGAGCCTCAGAAATAGCACTGAGCACAGGACTACAGATGTTGATATATCATAAAATAATGATTCCAAGATGCTCTTTAAAAATATTTAGTAATAAATGTGATTGATAGCAAAATGCTTCTCAAGTTATACATTATTCAGGTAATTACATTTATTTATTTTAGAGGAAATGCAAGAATCATTTATGTATTTGGACTGAACATTTGTGATTGAACTTTTTGTCTGGTTCCTATGAAAACATGAAAGCTTAAGTTGGAAATGAAGTTGTTAGTATAACCTTTTTATCTAATAATGATTGTCTTCTGGTCTTAGATCATCACCTCCTTAGTGAGAGGCGTTATACTGGTGCATTGCCAGTGTGAGCAGCTCTCATCCCATGTGTCTAGAAGAGTGACCATCTGATGGTGCCGTTCAATGAATTATGTTTTTTCTTAACTCAGCATTTAAAAAAAAATTACTTGTTAATCTATGAATCTAAATTTCTTTATTATTTATTGTGAGTAGCCAGAAATGAAAATAAATGCATTCAAGTAGGCCTTCTTCACCCATATTCATTAAGAATAAGTATGTTTAAAATACGACTAGTGTTTATCTTATTTTAAATATTCTTATAAATGGTAAAACTTATTTTAAAATTGAATTTACTTATATAACATAATTTAAGTTTTCTGTTTTTCAAAATTTTAATAAACTTGAAGAGATTTTGAGTTATTAATGTGAATTCATGAAAACATGGAAGTTTCACGTATTCTCATTTTCTACTTTAAAAAAAAGCTTAACATGTCATTTTAAATAAAGAGCCTCAGATATTGACAATAAGTACAACCCAGAGAGGAAATCAGTGTTTTATAACTGACAGATGTAACTACAGTAAGTGTGATAAAGTTGGAAAAGTGTCGATTCCACTGTCCGTGTAGTGTCAGCCCTCCACTTGTTCCCTCCATGTTGGGGGTGTCAGTGAGGGGCTGACAGCTCTTGTTTGTTCGTTTTGTTTTTACATCCCAACCAGAGTTTCCCCCTTTCCTCTCCTCACAACTCTCTCCTACAGATACAGGTGGGCAGTCCATGGATTTCAGCCAGCCATGGTTATCAAGTTGTAGAGAGACTAGGCACCTTCTCTTCTATGAAGGGCGTCTGGTAAGAGGAATGAACCCTAAAAGCAGGCAACAGAGGCAGCGCCCACTCCCACTGAGGAGTTGTGAAGAGTACCAAGACATCTCTTCCTACTAGTGACAGGAAGAGCAGGGTCCTAACCCAGGCTTCTTGAGAGTTCCAGCTGTACATTAGTTTATGCCCATGTTTTCCTTAGATCACACATTTTGTCTATCTTAAAATGCCATTTTCTGTCTATATTAGATAGAAATTGCTTGTGTTTGTTTATTTATTTCTCTTTAATTTTACAATTGGACCAAATAATCCCAGCCTTCCAGCCATCATGGTTTTTTTTTTCTTTTATTTCCACTTTTTTCTGAATAGCTTGTAGTATATACCATGTGATCATAATCATACCAGTTTTTTAAATAATAAGTGACTTTCTAGTTGTAGAAACGTCCCACCTTCATCAAATGCTGTAGCTTTTGTTTAAATTATGAATAATGAAGGCAGATGGTGGCTGCTTTGCCTTCATTTAGTGTGACAGAGTTTTGGTGCTGAAAATTCATGTCTTGACTCTGTAGCTTGGATCTTTTACTCTTTTTCTTTCGTCCGGGCAATGCACTTGGGAGTGCATTGAGATGAACATGAGAGCTTGGAGACAGCTTGAATATACGGCTTTCAAAACAGTCAATTTTATGGTGGTCCTACGAGGTTAGTGTGGAGTTCCTGTTGGTAGAGCACGCTTGGGTACTTCAGTCTCCTCAGTTGTAAAGCAGATACTAGTGCTTACCTCCTGCGTCAGTGTCTTATGGGGAACCAAGTGCCGACCCTCCCTGCAGTTTAATACTGTTGACCTGGAACCCGTGCTGAAAGGTCCTGGACTCTCTGTGGCTCTTGGCTCCTGCACTTTTCTATTCTTTTTAAACAATATTGAAATTTTTAGTCTGTTTTCAGTTGTGACCCGTAATTTGTATCTACCTTCTCCAGAAGACATCACATACTGCTCTGTCTCGCAACACAATCTCCATTTACTGCCTTTTTTTGGGTTTTTTTTTTGTAAAAACCTTAGCTCTGAGTAGGTACTCTCTGTCCAGTTAGCCAAGAATAAGCCCTCTTTTTTGTTTTTCTTTTTGTCCTTGTTTTGTGAGTCAGCATCTCACTCCTGCACTTTTAATTTTTATCCAACAGTTTCTCTTCTGCCCTCCAGAACCCTCAAGTAGTTTCTGGCCTTTAAGGGGAGCCAGGAGAGAAACACAGAGTGTGAAGAGAGTCCTTTTCATGCCTCCCATCTTCTCCATCCTAACCCAGTTACTTCACTCTACAGACACTGCCCTGCAGGGGAAGTCAGGGTCCCTCATGTTTCCTGCCTCTTTTTAAGAAATATTGAAAGTTTTGCATGCTTCATAGCATCCTTTGCTCATTGAGTCCACTAAAGTGCTTACGTAGTACTATTACTCTGCTGTTCTACTTCCGAATTTTTTCCCCAAATCTACACCAAATGCTGCTGGAGCTGCCGATTTTTAACCCTAGCAAAACCGGAAACGTGTGCTCACACAGTACCAGCAGTCTTCCTCTGACTCCTTTATCCTACATGTTTGGATAGTTGCCAGGACCCCTGAAGTCTTCATCCTATTTTTCCTGTTTTCCCGTGTGACCCTTCACCATTTTCTCCAGCTTGGTAGCCCTGTGTCGTAGTTACCCTGAGACTGATATTTTCCCAACCCTTGCCTTCAGCAGGGTCAAGCTGCAGTGATGCCCTCCTGTCATTTGAGTTCAGGAATCACCTCAGCCACCATGTCTAAATCTATTTATTCTTCTTTTTTTTTTTTTTAATATACTCATATTCTGGCCTATACGCATATTTCTCTTATGAAACTATGTGTTTGGCTGTTCTGAGCCTTTGTTCATCTTTACACATTTTTCTTATTAAAGAAAGTAGAAGGTGAGGAGTAGATGGCCTCTGGCCTCCTGTAAATCTGTAGTCTTCACTTCTAGTGGATGGTGACTGCAGAGAACTGAAACAGCACCATAGGGAGGGCAGCACTTGTAGATATCATTATTCCTCGAGGATTTGTAATATGTAATACAGTGTTGTGACCTTATTTCAGTTTTAGTTACTTATGGACAGGTGGACCTTGATGTGCAGGTGTTCTTTTCTGAAATGTGTCCGAGAAATGTTTGGAGTATCATCATTTCTATAAAATAATTCTTTCGTTCCAAGTAATACCTATAGCAAAATTGAGTTTTTGGATTTATTTTATTTTGTTCACCTGCATGTGTATGCATGCATGACCACACTGACCATAGGAGTAGGGTTCCCTGAGAACTGGAGTATCAGTCACCTGTGACCGTCTCAGGATCAACCAGTGCTCTTAACTGCTGAATCATCTCTACCCTGCAAAATTACTTTGAATAGTTCCCTATTTTAAGCACTTTTACATTTTTTTATACAATTTTTTTTATATATGGAAGAGTACAGAGAAAACTCAGCAATGCAGACATATTGTATGTGGAAATGATTCTCATTTGTATCTCTGTGTCTTAGATTTTTTTTGTAATATAAAAAGTTAGAGTCTGCACGTTAAGATATGTTGAACATTTTATTTAAAGTAATGCTTTTCCAATTGTTTTCCCCTCAGTGAACCTAAGTTTCCAAGTCCTGTAACTAGGCAACTTGTTAGTGTGTTCCTGTGTCCTGAGGTTGTGTCAGTGGAGTCTTGTGTGCTGTTGACACCTTAGCTGGGATCTTTGTGGTGTGTGCACCAGCTCCTACACATATAGATATCAGTGAGTAACATGGTGATCTGAAATCATGATGTACTGTGAATGCACCTATATCTTTATGCATTATAATGTTTTGTTTGGTGAGTTGTGTGGGGGCTGTGTGTGTGCTGTTGTGGGTGTAATGTATGTATGCATGAATGTGTGCAGAAACCAGAAGTTGATGTCAGGTATCTTCCTTGATTATTTTTCACCTTAGTTTCAGACAAGACTTGTAACTGAACTTCTATTTCCTGGATTTGGCTAAACTAGCTGTCCAGTGACCACTGGGTTTCGGTTTATGGCAGCCTTCTAGGTGTTGGCATCACAGTCAAGTGCAGTACTTGGTTCTTCATGGGGGTGCTGAGGATCAGAATTCAGGTCTTGTGACAAGCACTGGTGATCTGAGATCACTCCAGTCTTCTGTTAACGATGTTTTAATTACATACAACAGACTTAAGGCATAATAATCTACTACTGAAATAAGTACTAAGTATTTGGTATTCTTGAACTTAACACTTAGTAAATGTTGAACATGTCTATGTCTGGGTCATGAGATTAATGTGTGAACTAGCTATGAAGACAACACTGAATCTGTGTATGCCTAGCAATGTCTGAGACGTTCAGAACTTTTTCCGTATCTTAGAACTTTGCTGTCCCTCTGCAGGAGATATTTTGACCCTGATGACCTCCCACTCGTGTGATCTGAGAACCAGTCACTGGTCTGGGGACTAACATCTGACTGTCAGCACATGTTATGATTGCCTTAAATATGCAGATCCGGTGATAAGGATAACTAATCTGAGTGAGAGTCTTAATGAAAAAGCAGTTTTACTGTGGTATGAAATAGACTCTGCAAACGCATCAAAGGAGCCATTTTTAGGCTGTTCCTGTTCTTTGAGAAAAACAAACAGGTCTATCTGTTCACAGGCATTTCCGGGGGTTAGAATCCTTGTTGGAATAGTTGTGTGACTATTGAATGTCAGTTTTTATTATAAAAATTCAAAGCTTTGTCTCTTTCAGTGTTTGTCTTTCTCAATTTAGTTCATATTTTAAATTATCCAAAAAGGAAATATAATTTGATTTCCTTTGAGATCTTTAAGACAAAGGAAAACTGTCAAGTAAGTGTTCCTGCAGAAGGAAGTAGGCTTTTTTTTTTCTGCTGGGCCAGGGTTGCTAGACTCCCTTATATTGCGCATTAGCTTTCATTTGCTCTGGATTTTAAGAACAGTGGAGGTTTGATAAACTTTCCATATTGTTAATTTCAAACCTCTGTACAGTAGAAGCATGTCTGCATCATGTCTTTTTTCTATTTAGTTTTTCTGTACTCAGTATGCAAATAGAAGTTCATAATGCATGAAAATTCTTTTTTAAAAAAAAAAAAAAAACCCTTTTATTTTTGCCTTGGTGTTTGCCTGGAACTGGGAACTGGAACTACAGACAACTGTGAGCTGCCATATGGGTGCTAGGAATTGAACCTCAGACCTCTGGAAGAACAGTCAGTGCTCTTAACTGCTGAGCCAATATTATTTTACATTTTTTTTTCTATTTAGGATTTAAGATTTTTTTTTAATGAAATATATTAACTAGAAGTTCCTTAACTCTATGACTTTTTATTCCATTTTAAAAATGTTCCTTTGTTAAGATGTATAATCTAATACCATAGAAACAAGTTGGGGATTTGAAGGCGATGAATTGATAAATAGATATTTTCTGCAGCAAGATCTTAAGATCAGTAACTGTTGTCCTTATAAAAGTCAAATACAGTCACTCAGCTGTTAAAAACCTAATCCTCTATTTAAAAAATATACAAAACAAATTGTCTGTCTCTGCTTGATCTCCTCAGGTCTAACACAGTGGGAACAGTGGGTGATCTGTCAGGGTGTTTGCTTTGTCAATGGAGGTTTGTGTAAATATTGGGAGGCTGAGAAATAAAATTCACACAGTAAAATATGATTTCATCTGCCTTTTCTCCGCAGCTTCGTGGCTCATGCCTCGGTGTGAAATCCTCATTTTACACACTTTACAGGCGGAGCACATGAATTATGCATTGAGCAAGAAAAATCTCCTGCCTCAAGTCCTATATGCATTTGCCCAGGTTCTGTCTCTATTACCAAGATGAATTGTAAATGGAGAAATGTTTGATGGAATAGGGCTCTTAACTTCTTTGTTTAGAATTCAGATTTTTATTTTTATAGTAGATCTTTTAAGTATGAAAATGTTGTGAACTTACTATGGATTTTTTAAAATGAAAAATGAAATAAAATGTAGAAGAAGCATGCTTGCATATTATGAAGCATTTTATAGCCTTGATTCAGAATGCAAGTCTTTTTCAATTTGGTGGAAATGACTGTCATCTATTGCTAATGTTGTATTTCAGTCACTGCTTATTTGCTCTTCTCAGAAAGTCAATGGAATTCTGCCCTTTTTAGAGTTCCTTGTCTCTCTGTTCTGGCTTCTGATAAGAGATGACCCCAGATACACATACAGTTCTCCTCTGTGTTGTGTGTGACCTGATGCACATTCTTGGCTGTGGAGTGGAAAGTGGGGTGTAGACTTGCCTTCTACTCTAACTTTATCCATTTTTTTTAAAAAATAGGTTTCTAATTTTCAGGTGGGAAGCTTCCACTTTGATGAAGGCATTCTTGCCATTGTAGCTGGTGGGAAGTGTACCTTTGTGTGCGTGCAGCATGTTGATGAGCCACATCCTCATAACCTTTGGTTATGTTTTTATTCACAGGACTGAAAATGTAGTAGTAATGGCACTTTCATTCTGAATCTGTTTTCATTTACTTGTCAGTTAAAATTCAGTCTCAAAACTAGCATTTCTTCTGTTGGGGTGATGTGTTTAAAGAAGGATGGAGCTGGAATTTACCTAGAAGGAAACAAGGCTGATTTTTTTTTTTCTTTTTTAGTTCTAATCTTTTTGGTTTTAATGTATATTCTTATATAATCCTTGAATAGTTTTCTGATATCATAAAAGAGAATACAAGTAGAACTTCAGTCATGAGAAAACATTATTTCCCAGATGCTTTTCTAAAAGTATTTGTGTGTGTGTGTGTGTATGTGTTAGTAAATTTATTTGAGAATTCATGTAAAAGGAAAAGCAGACAGATTCAGCAACGTGATACAGATGTGTCAGTTGAATACACTATTTTTGTTAACTATGCTACTTAAATATTCTTAATTATGTACAGTGGGCCTGGTACATGTTTCAGTGTGTGGACACTGTGGCTGTAGGTATTCATTCACCTGTTTATGTATGTAGAGGCCAGAGATGAACATCTGTATCTTTCTCAGTTGCTTTCTACTTGGTTTTTTGTTTTGGTTTGGTGTTTTAGACATTGTTTATACTGACACTGATTAGACAGGAGTGCCTAGCCAGAAATCATCTTATCTCCACCTTCCCAGAATACACTGGGATTATACATGACTCTGACTTGAGTATTAGGATTTTAATTTAGGTCTTTATGTTTTTACAGGCAACACTGTTCAAACTGAGCCATTTCCCCAATCCAGTTATATTATTTTTATTAAGATGGATAAACTTAGTATAAGACCTTTGTATTCACTCCATGGTGTTCATAAACAGCAAATAAGCTAGTTTGTCATAGAAGAAGCCCTAGTTTTAGGTAGATATGTTTAAAATATTTACTTTCTGTAGAAAATGCCCAAGAAAGTGAGTGAGTTATTTTCCATACTAGAAAGCAAGGGGTGAGAGAGCTGCTGTTACTATGGAGAGGCCCTGACACAACAGAGAGTATAGAGCCTCTCACAGGCTCACCTCTGGGGAGTCCAGCCTGAGGACAGTATCAGCACCATCCATGTCTTGTTTGGGGTGTCCCTTTTTCTTAAGTAAACATGCTTAGCAGTTATTTCTAAGAATGTTTATTCATTTTCTAATGATAGCCACATTATATTTTTACCTGTGAAAAAAGTTATCAGGTTGTAAAATAATTATTACACTTAAATTTTTTAAAGGTCTTTTATAGTATTTAAACACAAAGTATTTTTATATAATTAGCAGTTTGTGTGATGAGTAATACAGTATGCTAACATAGAAATTTTGAGTCAGGAAAGTGTACCACCTTACAGAAGTTTAAATTGTGTTTTTGTTTTTAAGACTAAGAAGCAAAAATATGCTTGATTTGTAGTGTGAAGAATACTTCATGGTTTTCTTTGGATAAGATTTGAAGTAAGTACAGTTTTGATATTTTGCAGGTAAAAGAAAGAAAACTCCAGCAAGAAAGACACCCTCCCCACAAAGATGTTTTCCTTCTAGATCTAGACAATTGTAAGTACTGGGACATCCTTATGTTCTCTACTTGTATAGTATTTCTTGTGGAGATTTCCCAAATTTTAGAAACATTTGTTATCGAAGGTCAGAAATAGTTGGATTTTCCAGCCATTGGGGTCAGTGCCTTTTGTTGTCAGCATGTCAGTTCTGTGGCATCAGAGCAGCACCAGATAATCTAGATCAGACCTGTTTCCCTTTGTTAATTAGTTCTTGCATTACCAAATAATGATCCTGCCTCACTCATCCACGTTGTGAGATCTTGACTGTGTGGACTGACAGGTGAATGTAGAGGTGGAGGGCCTAGAGGAATGGTGGGAGGAAGCCTGTACTATCTTACAGGCCTTGCCTGGCCAGGTTGGCTCTTCCTTCCATGTCTTCATTCAAGCAAATCTATTTCTGAGAATTTAGACACCTATATGTATACATAGTTACCTCCCTGAAATCATTCAGCATGGCAGGAGCTGGATAATGCAGTGAACTTCGTTGCTGGCCCATTCTGTACTGGGAGAGCATTTGCAGTAAGAGTTGATGAATGTTCAAGTGCTCGAGTTTTCAGTATACTTTTCCTGTGTGGAGGGTGAGTTACTTGGGAGGTTCACATTGTAATAGCCACACAACAAATTATTAATAGAGAAAAACAGAAGTACACAGAGAAACACCATAGAGAAATGGAACACATTTGAACATATTAGCAAAGATAATAAGGTTTAATGTGATTAGTATAGCTGCAGGGCATATATTGCATTGATGGAACTAGATGTCATGTTAAATAAAGTAGAATCACATGCAAGCCTTGTGTGCTTTGAATTGATCTTCAAAGTCTTCTAGTCATACCCAACAGTAATTGATTCTAAATCCACTCCACTCATTTTGATAACTAACATTAACTATCACACCCTCTGATTTACTTGCTGGGCCTACAAAATTAAACCAATACTGGGGATTGAATGAAATGCTATTTACATCTGCCCCTTGTACATGGCAAGTGTTTTTATGGTTAATGATGACAACAACAAGTGATGTAACTAGTCACATTGGACAAGCTGAGTAGCCACAGGTTGGGCCTTGTGTACTGCTGCTGCAATCTATTTTTGTTACTGGGTCCTAACAGTTCCCTCTGGGTAGGGGGTGAGAAGGCTCAGAGTCAATGACACACAGACCCGAGAGTCAGTTGAAAAGCAAAGGACTGACGTCTATTCAACAGTGGGGAGAGCCTTATATACCTTATGTCACAATCTGGTGATACTGCATGACTAGCCCTCATTGGCTGGGCATGGTCAGGAGATCTGCAGAGTCTGAGCAATCAAGAATATTGGAGACCTTGGCAAGGCCAGGACTCCAGGTTGGCTCATAAGGAAGTATGTTATGTGTATGACTTGGCAGCTGGTTTGAGCCAATTTCCTTGACCCTATGGACCTGTCTTACTACATATTCACCTTTTTTCTTTTATTATGTAGGCACTCAGTGTGAGTCAGAGTTCTTTGCCCTGACCTTGTTGACCCTGCCTCAGGAGGGCTCAGCAACTAGACTATGCCAGTTTTAGGTTGCCTTTTCTAAAAAGCTTTTACCCTTTATTTATTACCAGCCTTCAAAGAACATTCATTCCTGAAGAATTGTTCAGGTGGAGAGGATTTGTTGTAATAGGTTTCTGACCCGGAATTTTCAGCCTGGCACAGAGGTTTAGACCCACTCTCAGCCCCTCTGCCACTTAGGCCCAAATAACCACACAGACGCTTGTATTGGTTTTATGCTGATTGGACTAGGGCCCAGTCATACAGTTTGCTAACTCTTTACCCTTAAACCAACCCATTATTTTTATCCTGTTTGGCTATGCAACTTGGTACCTTTTCTTAAAGCAACATTTCAGCTTCTTTCCTCTGCATTGTCTCCTGGCATATGTGCCTGTTCTGAGATGTTCCCAGAATTGTCTTAGTATGGTAGTAGTAGACCCACTACTACTTTGGTCTGTCTTTGGCCAATCAGCATTTTTATTAAACCAGTAGGCGGGACAATTATTTACAATGAAATAGAACACAATCCCACTACAAGGATTAGGCAGTAGCCTTTTGAATTTCAGACAACCAGGCATGTATCTGTGCCAGAATCCTGTGGAGGGCTATGAGCTGGATATATAAGAGCCATTAAAATCTGAAGAGTCACTGTAGCCTCTGCCTCTTGCTGTCAGATGTGCTGCAGGAGATGTTTAAAAAGGAGAAAGATTAAAAGCATCACCCCACCAATCAAAACATGAATGAGAATCTAGGAGGGATTAAACAGCCTTTTTATATTATGCCAAACCTTTTCAAAAAATAAAGAGTCTAATGCTTTAACCTCTTCCCTTGTTTGATTTAATTGAAGATTTTGTGTGTTAGCTATAATGAATAATGTAGAAACTTAGCTGACTATGGGCCTTTAATATATCTAGCTAGCTCTCAGAGTGCTAAATTAATGTTCCTCACCTCGAAAGGTGTCATACAAAATGAGGAAATGTGAGGATCCACAAGTCTTAAGCTTTTAGTGGACAATGAGAGCAAGAAAGGGGATCATATGCATGACCCATCTTGGGTTATTTTCTCTTTGGTGGAAGCGTGCTGATCCATGGTGCACATCTCTTGCTGAGATCCGTATTGGTGTTGTGGCTCTCTGAGGAAAAAATACAAGTATACCCTCGCCTACAGGAGGCTGATGGCTACCGTTGAAGGGAGACAGGGTCTTTCCATTTTACTAAGGTTAGAGGTGTGTATGCCTCAGTCCTTACGGCCATGTTTGATCATGAGGGCACTGTGTTTGCCCTCAGAATACTGACATAAATGAGAAGTGGTGCTGGAAGAGCTTTTACTGCTGAACTGGTGAGCAGAATCAACATTTTGCATGTGGTCATGTAATACGTGTAATCAAAACCCAAATGTACATTACTGTAATTACATCCTTATGTTAAACATTAAGGACAGTGTAACTTTGAATATAAAAGTTTGATGAGTTTGCCACTTGTCCTTTCTCAGGACAGTTACCATGAAACTAATCAACTTCACTAGAATCCAGTGGCTACAGCCAGCTTATTACATCTATTAAATTGAGATAGAAAACAAAAGTTTAAACTAGTACCTTAAATTGTTTCAGGTAGAACTCCTTTCTGAAAGTTCTGAAGACATAGAGGATACAAATTAGTATAAACTGTATGAGCTAAACAGTAGCAACAACACTATTGAATTTTCAGTGAAAAACATAATAGTCTGAAATGGCCTATTAACAAGCAAATTCTGCCACTTTTATGTTTTCCCTTAGGTTAGACGCCTTAAGTTACTCATCCATTACATAAAACAGAGATTTGCCAAATACCTTCTGCCTATAATGATAGGACGGAAGCCTATCACTTGGTGTTTGCATTAAATTAACATTTGAACAAGATCTCTCAGGGCAGAAATGAAGCTTTCTTCTAGGTTAAGAAATTTAGGTAAAAGTAGTGTTGTCTGGCCCAAAATTTTAATGATCACTATTCCTTTTTCTTATGGTCCAGAAATGATCAAAGGCAGAAGAGTTATACCAGATAGTCATGTGAACTGCTGGTCTGAAGTCAAGGCAGGATAGCTGACTTAATTCTTAGGTGCTGCTGATTGTTAAAATCTTTAAAATTGTTTTTGACCTTTAAGCCTGTCCCTCTGGCAGAGCTTTTATCTACATATCAAATAAAGAAATGACCTTTGCTATCCATAGAACAAGATATTCGTGTTTAAAATTATTAAAGTATTGGTCTAAAAATAAGACCTGAACCAACAAAGACAGTGTCTTGAAGATACAGTTCACTTTTCATCATGTGAGCTATCACTAACTTTTGTGGAATGTTAGCAAAAAGACATCCAAAAATTAGGGTATAAAGACAAGCTGTTTTTCAAACACATTTGTTGTAGACTTTTTATAGATTATTATTGCCAATATAATAACTAATTCTATGTAGAGTCCAGGTGACAAGACACTGGTACCTACAATAGTAGATCCATTCTTGCCAGCATCACCAGGGAGGATCACATGAAAATAATTTGAACAGAAAAATAATATTCTACTACAAGAACTGGAAAGATCTTCAGTTTTATTTCTAGAATAGGTATCCTATAGCCCCACATTGTTGCTCTTCCAAATGTAGACAATATAAAGGTGATCACTAAAGCTACCTGAATCTCAGTTACATCAATTCTTCCAAATCTCAACACCCCTGAAGTGTGAGTATGCCAGGGAGCACAGTAAAACCTGAACATCTAGACAAAGGAGCAGAAGAACAACAAATCAGCGAGGAACAGCAACCAGGGCTCCAGTGGTCATAAATACTAAGCTAAGAGTGGAAACAGAGATTAAGAAGCACCCATTACTTGTGGAACTGAAGCTCAGGGAAGGAGACTGGTATTTTGATCTGGCCTATGGCAAGTCAGCTAACAGATCTGATGGGAAGAAGCTCTCCTGTATCTTTTGCCAGCTCATCCTGGACCCCATCTTCAAGGTGTTTAATGCCATTTGTAAACTCCAGGAAGGAGGAGATGGCCAAGCTGATTGAGAAACTGGACATCAAGCATGACAGCGAGGACAAGGACAAGGAGGGCTAGCCACTGTTCTAAGCCCTGATGTGCTGCTGGCTGCCTTCCTACACAGAAGTCACTGCATAGAAGTACTTCAGTATGCTGCCTTCTGACGGGCCACTTCAGACAAAGGCTGCTTCTATCTATGCCTTTGGTAGAGTGTTCTCCAGGGTGGTGTCTACAGGACTCAAGGATTAGGGATCATGGATGCCAACATGTCTGGAAACGAGGAAGGGAAAACCTGGCCACCAGCTTTCCCAACCTCTTTGGATTCATGTGAGGGTCTGTTGCCTAAGAGCTTGATTGGGTTTTAGTTGTGGCCATGTTGGCAGTGGCAGCGATATGAGTGTCTTACTCAGAATTTTTTGCCCTGTGCTGTCCATGGGAAGCCAATGTATCCATCCCCTGATGTGTGTGTGCTCTCTGGGTGAGGGTAGAGGTGAAGCTGAAATTGGATCATAGCTGCACCCTATGTGTGCTCTGGGCCCTGGCCTTGTCAGGCTCTGTGTGTGTGTGTGTGTGTGTGTGTGTGTGTGTGTGTGTGTGTGTGTATGTGAGAGAGATAAATGTTAACAATACAGATTTTCAAAAACTTGCTTAAAATATTTATTTCTTTATTATAGGTTTGCCATTATGTTTTGAAAGCTAAAACTAATCATTCTGTGACTTGATAATAACTTGACTAAATCAGGATGTTAAATAGAATTTTCATACATTCATTAATCCAAGTAATTTAATTAGATTTACTAACAAAATAAAAATGTTGCTTTTAATAATATGAATTGAATTTTCTTGCACACTTACTTATTTGGGCCTTTTCTTCCAGTTAACCCAGTATCTACTCCAGTTGTCCTTCCTACACCAGCCCTTTCTCCAAGTTTGATAGCTGATCTTGAAGGTCTAAACTTGTCAACATCTTCATCTGTCATCAATGTAAGTGACTTCCATGTAACACCTCTGGCCATGTGATGCCATCTTTCTTATGAACAAAACATATAATTGATATGAATTTTTAGTCTCTAGTAGTGCCTCGTCTGACAAAAGAAAAATCTGATTCAGACAGACTTTTTAATTTTGTAATAATTTTTAGATTTATCCAGCCATTATTTTCACAACTTATTTCTGCTTATTAGTTACCTTTAATTATTACATGTACAATTTTTCCCTTTTCATATGTCTGTAACATAGAGGGATTCTTTTTCACATCTGGGTAATGTGTAGGTAATCATGTGCCACTCCCAATGAGAATATGAAGTGTGATGCATACACAAACATGCATTCACATCACAGGCACATACATACAGTGCATTGTTAGATAATTTCTTTGTAGTCACGTGGACTATGCCTACACAAAGGAAGAGTTCTATGCAATAGAGGTAGAGAATAATGAAGTTTGTGTATTTTAGCCTACAGTCCTTCTGTTTTCACTAATAGCTTCTAAAAGTCTTTCTCTGGCCCTCACTAGCTGTGTGACTTTGCTGCATTCTGCCAAGTACATGAGCTTCCTGTGATGATAGTGTTTTCCTGGATTGTGACATTCATTGTGTTAGAGCAGGAACTGGTACATTGCATCATTCAGTAAACTATTCTCTGCCCTCCCCTACCTTCATCCATCTCCCTCTCTTCCTTTGTCTCTGAGTATGAGTATACATATGACATGAGAGCATATTTGTAGGGCTTGGAGTCTGAAGAGCTTTTGTTTCTTGGTAGTTGTTTTCTTCAGTTAAAATGAGGATGCATCCCCACACAATTGGTTTCTCTCTGCATATCTGCTTATAGATTCTCCAGTTGCAATCACTCATTAATCTGTGAGTGTGTCTGTCTATATACTTTTGTATAATTAAATAATTTTATTTAATTTAGTTTAACCTTAGTTTTCTTTGTTTTGGGTTTTGAAATTTTTGTTGTTTGTTTTGAGGCAAGTTTTTCTTCTGTAGCCCACACTGATCTTGAACTCAGAATGTTCTACCACAGCTTTTCAAGTGATACGATTATTACAGTACCGTGCCTAGTCTTTACTAATTAAAACCAAAACAAAACAGTACAACTATTGATACAAAAACAGAGAGGAGCACAAAATCAGGCAAGACTCTTTAGGTATCAGAATAAAAGTTACTCTTAGGGAGGCTTAGTGCTTCTAAGGGATGTGTGGGAGCTCCAGGGTACTGCTTACCCTTCTGTCTTTTGATGGGGTATTCCTGTGGGTGTGTTCCATTTAGGGAGAAATGTCATTGAACAGCTGTGCACTTAAAACATGCTTTTCTATATTTTACTCTAGTAAAAAAAATTTTAAATAGACAGATGATAAAAATGGATTATAAATTCAAGAGGAAGTACAGATGGTAATGGATGGATGGAAATGTGCAGTTGTATTAATGAATAAATGTAAATTTAAAGAACCATTTTGCCTGGCATTAGCAAAATACTGCAGAATTCGCTGTCTGTTGGTGAGGAGACAGTGAAATGGGCATTTTGATACCAGCTCATTCATGATACATTAAGTGCATTCTTCCAGATGCAATCATGGCTGTCCATAGCAGCAGCATCAAAATACTTACACTTCCACCCAGGAAACCTACCTCCGAGGAGATAGTCAGAAATACAGAATGCATATGCATGTTTGTAAACCATCTTGTCTAATGACAGGATAGTTAGTGGTTATATAAAATGTGGCTAAAATAATTTAAGGAAATTTTTATAGTTAATAAGACATGTTCTAATGTGAGGGGAAAAATAGATCCATAAATGTAGCATGTATAGCTCTCAGTTTTGAAAAATTATGCAATGGTATTTGTAAAATAGGGAAAATAAAAGACTATAAAAACTGTATCATGGTGTTAATTTTCTCAATTATGAGATTATAGATTTCTGTTTTGTACATTTTTCATATTTTAATTTAATCAAGCTCTAACATATATATTGTCCAAAACAGTACTTTTGAAGCAAATGTGGAGAAGGCATCTTTGAATGACTGGGATGTTTGCAGCACAGGTTGCGTCTGTCTGTCTGTCTGTCTGTCTGTCTGTCTGTCTGTCTGTCTGTCTGGATTGCTGACAATAGCTGGTTGAGAGTGGCCGAGGCTGCCTTTGGTGTCTCGGCCCTCTGTCCTGACAGTAGGGCAGGCTTTGTGCTTGTCTTGACTCTAGGTTCCTAAGTCCATGCAAATCCAAGAAGCATTTACAGTGGGGTAATAAATAGGGTTGTAAAGATAAATAGATGAAACTTTTCTTTAGTTCATAGGTAGGTTTCTTTTAATATTTTAATTTGTTTCACTGGATTGTTTTCTTGCGTATCTGATAGGTTTTGTGTCTTGTAATCAACCAAAATATATACACAGAAACCCAAATGACAAATATTCACACCAAATATTTTTCTAGTGAAAAATTCCACACGGGCCTAGGCCTGATGGTTAAATGGGGTGCGGAGGCAGGAAAATTACAATTTTTAAGGCTAGTTTGGACTGCACAGAGATACTCTATCTCTAAAACGGGGGTTGGGGGTGTAGAGGGTGGGAGGGAGAGATGGCTCAGTGGTTAAGAGCAGTGACTTCTCTTCCACAGGACCCAGGTTCAGTCCCCAGTACCCATTTAGCTTCTAACAAGAGTCTGTAATTACATTTTCAAGGGATCTGATGCTTCTTTTGGTACTACATGAACATGGTGCACAGACATGCAGGCAGACTGCCCATCTACAAAGGGATAGAAAGGTAGGAAGGAAGAGAGAAGAGCTCCATGTTTATTTGATTCCCTTGAGTCATGTATTTTAGACAGGAGGGATGTTCTTAGTACTGCCTAATGAACATGATTATAAGGCAAAGGCTTTACTTTTGCAGTTTGTTAGAGATGACATGTAAACACAGCATTTGTTTCAGCCTTGCACAAGACAACTTGCAGTTGGCTGACAGATGGCTCCTAAATAAAGAACATTTTAGATCTTGCTTATGATATTTCAGTGACAAACTGTTTAATCCAGTGGATGTTTTCACTTGAGTGTCGTTGAACCATGAGTTTAAACCATGTCCTGACAACACAGATGTAACTTCTGCTTATTAGGGTCTTATAGAGATAGAGAATGAAGAGGAGAGAGAATTTTGTATGTAAGAAAAATGTACAAAAGGACAAAATGTTAATAATACCTCTATAATTGTTGGGGTGTGTGCAGGATACAGTGTCAGGGCCTGGAGCCATAAAAATGTGCTGGTGGGGCACTGTGGTTCTGGCGATTGTAGTAGCAGTTTCTTAGCTTGATGCTTTGTACTCTTTTTTTCGTCCTGGCACAGATAAGCAGCAGTATGTGTGACATGCTGGAGTGACAGAGAATGCTGAGGGGTGTTGCCACAGCTGCCACAGGATACCTAATGCAGTAGGGAATCTGTGTGACCTGCATAGATCTCTGTCTTCTAATGGAATTAACTTAGGATAGTGTAGTAAGGCTCATTAAGAAAGTTGATCAGGGGGCTCATCGTTTAAAAACACTGACTGTTCTTCTGGAGGACCTGAGTTCGATTTCTGGCATCCACATGGCAGCTAACAACTGTGTGTAATGCCAAGATCTGACACCCTTACACAGTTACACATACAAGCAAAACACCAATTCACATAAAATAAAAATAAATATATTTTTTTTTTTTTTAAAAAAAAAAAGAAAGTTGATCAGTATAGAATAAAAGTATACTGTAGAGGAGAAATTTCAAGAATAGTCTCTGAAGGAAGCAACAGAGCTGATGATGGTTTGTATGCCAATTTGTTAAAAGATACTACTTTGGAGTTGGCCAAAATCAAGGGAAAATGGGCACAGTCCTTCTGTAGAGCCCTAAATTGTCCCAAGATATCTGATGCCATGTATACTTTTGGGGGTTCCTCCAGACCACCCTCAGGTTTAGTAATGTGTTAAAACTCACAAAGCTCAGGAAAGTACAATACATAGAGTTAAGTGTAGATTCTGAGAATTCCAGATGCATACCTACCCTGGATGACATCAAGATGTAGCCCTGTGCAGAGTGTTGCTGACCAGGGAATCTCAGTGCACTTTGGTGTTGTAGAGTTCTTAGCTGAGGGAGGCTTCATCGCATAGGCAAAGTTGGACTGCTGCTCTGTGGTTCATCTGCAGCCCTCCCTGTTTTCTATAGATGAGGCTGCTGTCAAGTGCCTCAAGGCGCAGTGGTTGTTGGGATGGGCCTCTCCCTGTTCTGAGTTACATCTTAGTGGAAGCTGTCTAGGTTCCTCTCGTGACTCGCTGCAGTGACATAAATGCACCAGTTCAGACCCAAAGGACCCTCACCATAACTGTTCCTGGTGTGACTAGGATGGTCTCAACATTTACAGGTGGCCTCTCAGGAGCCAGTCTTCACTGGGGACAGAGTGGGACACCAAGTCCATGACCAGTTTTATTTATTCGGGCCCAAATCTAAGGGGTAAGCAGAGTTGGCAAGATTCCTGTCTTCACAGCGTTTCCAGTGGAATGTGAGAAGGGGAAAGATTTGCCTCCAAGGCAAGCTTTTATTTTCGTACCATAGTCTTGCTCATTGTAATTGCCATTGCTTTGTTATTTCTCTCATTTTCTAAACTGTATTTCTATTCACTGAGCCCTGCATTCCTGCTATGATTTTCAACCTTTAACACAGTTTAACCTGCACTGTCTGGCATTTTTGCTCTCAAACACAGTGGAAGACTTCTTTATACAACCTTTTCCTCATTTGCTTGCCTTGAATTGGCATGTGGGCCCTTGTTTCATCTTCCTGTGATGCTGTGGTACACTGGCAACAGTAATAGCAATCCAGTGTCTGCCTGCTGTCCGGGCTCAGTGTGACATTAAGTTTGGTGGCATGCCTAAGAGCCATATGACCAATGTCCCCTTCTCCCCAAGGGTTAACAATGAAGTGTGTGAAAAAGGGAACCCACTTGTAACACTTGAATATTAGCAGAATGGAGGTCAGGGGAGACTACACACACACACACACACACACACACACACACACACACACACACACACACACACGACACACAAAACCAGTTTCTAAAGTCAGTTTTTATCATTAGTTGTGGCAAGAAATACAGAAATTTATCTACCAACTAGACTATGACTTTGTGCTATGAAAATGACACCTGATGAGATTAATGCTCTCCACGACAAGGGAGGAGGGCTGACTGTGTCTCCTTGTGTAAATTCAGTGTGAGAATAGAGCCTCCCCTTAGGCCTGCTTTACTACTATGGAGATCTCTCCTATGTTTAAAATAATCTGAGAGAAAAGGCAAGCTATAAGGGAAGGAAAAGAATTGGATTCACTCTACCTGACATCTGTTAAAGCAGCATGTGGAATTATTGTGATTATTCTGTATAACACAATAATCATAATTGAAGTAGCTTTAGAGTTTCAGTTTTGATGTTACAGATTCTCATTTTTCCTTCTGTCCGCTCTTCTTCCTCCTCCTCCTCCTCCTCCCTCTCTCCTTCTATCTCTGAAATCACTCCCTGTTTCTCCAGAGTGTCAGGGTTTCCCAAGTTGCCTTCAGGGACAGATTGATGCGGGAGGCATCCTGAGTGTACTCAGTAAGCATGGGCTTCTATGAGTATCCAGTGTCATTCATGAAAGTGATCATGCATCCATGACAAAGTTTGCTCTGTTATATGATAGAAGCACTCTCAGAAGTATGTTTTATATTTTGGTTTAAATTCAAGATATATTTAAACTCTGAGCTAAGAGACAGGACTAGCTAAGATCAAATTTTTTTGAGTTTAGAAGAGAAAGAAATTATGACTCAAATTTTAAAATAATTTTGTCATTTTAAATTTGAAGAAAACTATTTATTCTGATGAAAATGTCAGTACTCATGGAACTGTGGTAAAAATAATGAAAAATCACTGGCCTGGGTCTGCTTAAATTGAAAACATTTTTTAATTAAAGTTTGACAGTATTTTGTGCTTCCGTTGCCTAGCCACGTCCTGTCTTGTTCCTGTATTCCCTCCTCTCTAGTTGGGAACTGATTTAATTTTGAAATTACACTTGAAGGTGTGCCATGCTGTGGCCTGGTGTTTTTTCTCCTTCCTCTCAGCTGCCTCAGCGTCTCTGTTCTTAGCACGGGCCATTCTCCTCTCTTCTTTTTCTAGGTTGTAAAGGGAACTACTTTCTTTAAGCTTTATTTTTTGTTTCACATCATGTTTCTTGGTCCTTCTCGTTAAATAGGGAGCTGCCTTCTAAAAAGGAAAATGATTATAATTGATTTTGAGTTGCACATATTTTTGTAAAATATTTTAATTGGTTTAAACATATGCCAATTTAAATCTTTTATTTTAAAAATTACATTATTACTGTGAAGGTCAGAGGACAGCCTGTTGAGAGTTGGTTCTCTCTTACTATGTGTGTCTCTCTCATATGTGGATATAACTCCGGTCATCAGACTTAGCTGTGGGTGCGCGCGCGCGCGCGCACACACACACACACACAGGTACACACACCACCACCGCCAATCCACGTTAAGTCTTGAGTGGTAAGTAATACTCTTAATGCTTTGTATGACAGTAGAGCTCTCCCAGTGAGATGTTATTCACTGTTACTAGTGAACACAGAAGACAAAGGGCACCACATCTTCAAAGTGTATTAGTTTGGGAAATAGAGGATAAGTCTCCAGAAAGACAAATCTCTAGAGAACCAATTACACTTTAAAATCCCTCCCATTTTCTACTGTAGCACAAGTAAAAGTCAGAATCTGAAGAAAGCAGTGGGAGATGAGCAATGGCCGCCTCAGCTCTGGCAGTAACCAAGCCAAGGGAACAAGAAGAGGGTGAAAGGCCCTTTGTGTGCCTGTGACCCTTTGGGTCTTGCTGCTTCTGTGGATTTTCCATTAGCTGTGAAGAATTCTCATTGTCCCTAGTGTCATGGCTTCTCTGGCTAAGTCACATGTTAAATTCTGTTGTGTGCTACTCGAGTGGGTTAACTTCTGTTCTCCTTAAAAGCATGCAAGATTTGTTCTCCACACCACAGCACAGTAAGAAAAATAAATAAATCTTATGTAATGGTGTTAAATCTTTTAACATGAAAGCCTGAAAAATTTTACTATAATGTTCATAAGACTTTGTTTCTTTTCCAGGAAAGATAAAATGAATTCAGCTATAGGATACATTCTCAAGTAACACTACAGAATTAATTTATTACCAGAGATAAGAGAGCATGAAGTAAAAATAGATAAGTACGGTATATGACCCTAATACCAAAGAAAAGTAAAAACCACTTATCTTGGAATAGATCAGACACACTGTTATTCAAACCATTCAGGAATGTAATTATATCCATCTTTTATAAGCCTATCAATCAGGGTTATTCCTCTAAGTTTGCAGCTGTTCTACATTACTGGGTTTATAAATACCTCCCCAGAATATTAGAGTAGCACAAAAGTCCTGTATCACACTGTGGCTCAAAGAAACGACCACTCCAGAAAAGGCAAAAGGAGGGAGCTTGAGGCGAAGAGAGAAAAGGCAAATGGAGAAAGCTTGAGGCAAAGAGAGAGCCTTGTGTCATGTGTGCATCCTGAGTCTGTTCAAGCAAGGCAGCTACACAAGAACATGTACCCAAGGAAATGTGAATGCTGACTGGTTGAAGAAGAAAGTAAGGAAGTGGGTTTCATTTTGGATATGATTTTTGAGGTTCCCTAGGGCTTTTTTATATACCTATAAATTAAGTTTGTTGTGGTGACATATTATATCTTTAATAAAAATAGTCGGAGCTCTGCCAGGAAGGTCAAGGAGTGGTGACTTGTGCCTTTAATCCCATCACTGGAGACAGAGTCAATCTCTGTAGTTCAAGGCCTAACAGAGCCAGGCAGTAATGGCACACATCTGTAACCTAGCTCTAGGAAAGTGGAACCAGGAAGTAAGAAAGCTGGGTGGAAAGAGAGAAGGGAAGAGTTCAGCTGCCCTCAACACTTCCCTTTTGGACTAAGGACAGAGAGACTGGAGTGGGAGAATTGGTGGAGACAGGCCTGAGGAATTGGGTGGTAAGAAACGGCTGTGGTTTGTTTATCTATCTTTCTGATATTTCAGCTTTTCCCTAGTATCTGGCTCTGGGATGTTTTAATACCAAATAAAATTTGTGCAACAGTTTGTTGATAAAGTTATGTCTAAAATTTGTTCTCTAATAATGCAGAAGTAGAGTAAAGGTTGGCTTAGACGGGCTAAGCAGGTGCTGCCATGTTTGGTACATGTTTTCCCCCTCCCTGTGGTGGGGGGTCCAACCCAAGGTCTCCTGCGGAGAAGCCCACACACTTTCTTTGTGCCTACGGGAAATCAGTTGAAACTCAATGAAGAGAAATTAGTTGTTTATTTCAGTAACCTCTTTTTTTTTGTGTGCATTTGAAATTTTTCTAGTAAGTTTTTAAATATGTAAATTCATATGATCTGGTACAGTAGTTTGTAAATTTAAACTCATCATTAATTATTGAAATAAGTTAATAACCTCATCTGTAAGTTATGGAACTGGAACAATTGTTTCTCAGGTCCCTTTGAACTCTAAAATTTGGAAATCGGTGTACATTAAGAGAAGTTTTTTAAATAACTTCAAGAAGCATCATCTGAGGTTTTTGTTTTGTTTTGTTTTGTTGAAAATATAATGAGAATTGGAGTCTGAGTCCCTAGGGTTAAGACAGAGCCTTTGTGATGGCCTGTCCACCCTGGTACTTACCATGAAAGGTACTCATTGAACACGTTCTAAATCAGTGAGATTATTCCTTGCCATCTTCCTGCTTCATAATGCTCATCCCTACTGATGTCAGTTAAAGAGCCTTACTGTCAACCCTATGGCATCACTAAGTAGATTGTGTCCACCAAGTGCAGATCTAGAAAATTGTAGAACTCTAGGGCTGCCAGGATGGTTCAAGTGGGTGAAAGTACGTGCCACCAACCCTGAAAACCTGGGTTTAGTCCCCAGAATTTATATGGTAGGCGAGAGAGGGAGGGAGGGAGGGAGGGAGGGAGGGAGAGAGCAGCCAACTTCCTCAAGTTGTCCTCTGACCTATATGCATGTCATAACATGTTCATGGGCATGCATAGACATAAAATAAATTTTAAAAATTAAAAAATAGTACTAATTGACATATTTGCGGTGATTTTTTGTGTATTTAATAAAGTCAGCCTGGAATATCAGAGAACAGAATCACCCACAGTCAAGCATGAAACTCTAGGATTTTTCTGTGTCAGGGCGAGGGGTGGGAGGGGAGGGCTGGAATATCAGAGAGAGGAAACAGACCACAGTCAATTCTCACCCAGCCAACTTCTCAGGCTGAACAGGGTAAATGCTATCTTCAAAAGTCCTCAGCCTGACTGGTTGCTTCTACAGAATGAATGTATCTCTGCCTTCTTCTGCCTTATACATCTTCCCAACCTACCTGTTTCACTTCCTGGTTCAACTCTGTATCATCTTCTTAGAGTTAGGATTAAAGGTATGAGCTACTCCTGCTTGGCTATTAGGCCTTGAACTCACAGAAATCCAGAAAGACCTGTCTCCTGAGTGATGGGATTAAAGGTGTGAGTTACCATTCTCTGACTCTCATGGCTTGACTGTGGGTGATTCTGTCCTCTGATATTCTGGGCTGATTTTATTAAATATACAATATATCATCACACATGCTCCTTTTATTACCTAACATGTACAGTTTTAGACTGTAAAGTGGAGACTGAATCACTGTTGGGAGTTGTTTGACTGGGTGCATTTTTATTCCCTATGCTCTACATGCCTCACATGCCCTCTTAATTTGGTTAAAAGTACATCATGAGAACCAGAAAATACAATTTCAAGTTTATTTTCCTGTCAACAGAGAGCTCCTACAGATTGAGAGCACATCTCGCTAAGGTAACATTTACCTCCTCATATCTTCAGCAGCTATCAGACATGACATAGGACATATTCATTGACCCTAAAATTTTTCATCAGAATCCTGCACTGAAAGAGGGCAGCCCCAGCCAGACAAGAGGCTCATTTCAATTTTAACGGCAGTAATTAAAGGTTAATTCACTGAGTCAGGATTAACGAGGAAAGTACAAATGATAGGCAAGCAGCTGCCTTTATTATACATGATGAGAACAATGCAATTACAGTAAGAGTTAGGAAAAAAATCAACTCCAAAAAGGATCCCTTAATGAGCGAGTTAAACTGTGATCACTAAACATAAATATATGAAGAAATAATGCTTCTTAAGCAATCATGTGAATTGACATTGCATGCCTAAGTAAATTCTGTCAATATATACTTGGGAACAAGGGCTAGCACTAGGAAGTTTTTTATTTCTAAGTTGCCAGAAAGTATGAGACTGCATTTAAATATGAGGTTTTAAGATTGCAATGTGTTCTCTATTCTCTCTTTGATGTTCATTGGTCTCTGCAGAGTTATAATTGATTCTCTTTTCCTGCCCAGGTCTACCAAGTACTTCTTTTCATACTTTGGACCTATTTTCCTCATAAAGACCATCCTAAAGCTCCATTTCCTCAAATGTTAATTTGAGAACTGACATACAACGTAATTTTCATTTGTATTATATTTACACATTCTTTTATATGTTTTCTTAAAACTCAAGCTCAATGCTATATTTTATTTTATCTAGAACATATTACTCTCTTTTTGTGTGATATATCTTTAACCTTGGGGCACTGATAACTTGCTAGAAAACTTTTGCTTACTTACTATGCTAGACATCCTTGTATGAGAGCCTCATATAGTGAGTGGATGGCACATAATAGGACCTCAGCATATGTTATCATCTTAAGCTGTTTTGCTATTACAGTTGAATCCATATATTTGTTTTTAATTAGTTGAGTCCTAAATTCTGTCATCTAGTTATCACCTGTCACCGAATGCAAAGGGAAATTACAGAAATTAAAGGTATAAAGAATATCATAAATACAGACCATGGAACATGATTCCCAGAAGCTTAGGTTGTGTCCGTTGCATTTGAGCTGGTTCCATGCAGTAATCTTATGCTGGAACAAATCTAAGTATTGATGTCTAGAAGCTTATAATCTGGTGAGATCGTTCCTGAAAAAGGAGACAATGCTGTTACTTGTAGATTTGTGTCATCTGATAGCAAAACTAGGAGCTGTGGCTGCTGGAGGAAAGGAGTTGCAGACTGCTACAGGGTTACTTGGGAGGTGATCTTTTTATTTGTTGTTATGCTGACAAGTGCTAGAGAATTTGCTCCATGTGTACATCCTGGGAAACCTGAGGAAAATTGATAGTGTTTCCCTGGTATTTAGATTAACCTAGGTATTGGATGTGGTAGTACAGCATGCTGTTTTGAACAATATTTTGACATTAAGAACTCCACAAAATAGTATTTAAGCCCCTTTTGGCGTAGGCAGTTGATAACTTTTCATTCATAATTAGCTCATAGAGAACCGGGAGACATTTCAGGGAAATTGAACTGTCAGTGGGTAGAAACAAGCATTTGACCTCATCACATTGAGTGGGGCCCATCATAATTTGTTCATTTGGTGCCCATCAGCCCAGCCTCATCTCTCATACGGCACCTCACTGACCTTCCCTCTCCAATTCCGCTCAGTTCAGCTTTAATTATGACTCTGCAGACCTGGAGAAATATTGCAGCTTGCTCTCAAAAACCCTGAACTGCCACTCACCAAAAGATTGGTTTTTAACAGGTAATAAATGCCCAGAGGAAATGGTGCTGTGTCCACACAGAGAGCCCAGGCTTCTTTTGAGTCTTGGCTGGCTCTTCATGTACCACTGTTGCCCACAGCATTATGAGCAACATAGCTTGGTAACTAACTTCACCCTACAAGGAAACACTACAAGTTCTTCATGTGGGCAAACTTTTGTAGTTGATTGGTCTCTGGTGAATCCCAGAGCATGCTGAGAAACTGTTTAGATAGAGTGCTAGTGTCTTTAGGATGTTATGTTTTACTTCTGTCTTTGGTTAATATTTGTTCTTTTAGTCCCACACCCCTAAGAGAGAGAACCATGAATGCCCTTCGTAGAAGTGGGATTCACGTAGTCCATGCAGTGTTAACAAAGGAGCCAAAGAGCGCTGCTGAGTTAAGTGTTGATTCTAATGACAAGTAAACAATGAAGCTCATGGGTCCAGGTTACTCCGGGCACACTGCTGTCTGTTCCATCCATCCCACCGAGGCTGGAGGTTTACAGAGCCGCTCCACTCAGTAGCAATCAGGGACTGTTTAGGAAGACAGCATAAAGCTTCTCAAGATAGAAAAATTTAGCTTTTGCTTTCAGATTCTCTATCCCTCCAGACTTCATTGCAAATAAAAATACTGAGAACTGTAGTCCCATACTGCATATCCTTGTGCTGAATGTTAACTGTCAGCAGGATTTTCAGGTCATTTGACAAAAAGGGTACAGGTGCAGTAGCCAGCACTGAAGGTGACTGCCGTCCTCATCAATCACTTTGCCTTCTTTAAGTTGATACATAATGGACCCTTCAATCAGCTTCCGTGATCTTTGTCACTTGTTTGGGAAGAGGGAAAAAAGAAAGGAAGGAAAGTGAAAAGGCCAGGCTATGAAGTCAAGGTTAGGAAATGAATTGTTATTTACTCAGGGTCCAGAGGTGTCATTGTTAAGGGAGTTGCTCTTCATAAAACACTGGTTTGAGCTGCTGCACGGTGAGATGCAGGTCTCTGTGTGGGCCATGCTGTTCAGAGCAGTGATCCAAAATGTGAACTTGAATTAAGACATTGTGTTGTGGCAGAGACATGTTCAAATCACCGTTCCCCTTACTTTCCAATTGCACCAAGTGTTTAATCATGAGAACATTATTCTCAGGGGAGTGTGATGTAGATCAGCCCCCAGCAACTTAGCTTTATACCATCTGTATATTTTTAATTTGTATATTGCTTAATTTGAATCAGAGCTTTCTCACATTGTTGGTAGGGAGAGGGGAGATTGGGGTAGAATTTCTAAGTTTTCCCCATTTTCTAGAACCTGTTTTAGTACTGTTCACCAAGTCTAAATTGCTCATTTTAAATAGGCTGCAGGTAAGTCAGTTTAAAAGAACTCTCATATATTAGCATCTGGCATGGCAGCTTCCCCTTGAAAACAAGCCCTTTGAACTAATTCCTTAAAAAGTGAGACACACCTGGAGAAGGTTATTAGCTCATTAATATTCTAATCAATAGTCTCATGGGAATCCTAACATAGGTCTGCCCCCTCCCCATCTTCAGTGGGGTTATATATATTCTAAGACTGATCCATGTGTGTTCTAGGGGTCTGTTTTTATAGATATGTGGCTTAATGCCTCTTGAAAGTCCTCAGCCAGAGGTGCTACTATGTCAAAGACAGTGTGGTGACCTGAGCAGGCTTTAGATTATACAAGGATATTATGTATCCTAGATATGTGAAATCTGCATCCCAGTTTGCTAAGAATGCATTGGGTAAAATAACACAGCTTAATGTTCTTTCTAATCTTTGCAGATTTGGTATTTGTGTCTGGAGTGAATTCTCTTTCTGTCAATTAAAGCTTTGGAGATTATGGTTTCTTGATGTGTTTCCTCTCTCAAACCTGATTGATTCTATTAACAAATGTTCATGGAAGCTAGGTATGGGGCCTCATGTGATGCCCAAGGTACTCATGGGGCTAAGACCAGAGGATCTTGAGTTCAAGGCTTTGCTTAGGCAGCACAATGAGACCATGATTTGAGAAATAAATATGCATGGATGGCTTCTACTCTTTGTATATTGCAGTCTTAAGTTGTGATGAGTAAGTAAGCCATGGCTATTAGTCTCAAGGCCTGCTTACATTCTAGGGAATTAGAAATGACGTGAGCTGGAAGAGTAAGCAGAATCTAGGTACAGAGATGTGTCTTAACGGGTCTGTGAAGGAGAAAGACAGAGTCTGTGGGGAAAGCCTTTTTGTATTTGTAATATAGCCCTGAACTAAAGGTAATGCTTATCCAATACTGTTTACACATGTGCCATTTCTACCAAGACACATTTGCCATTCCACATAGGTTTCTGTCAGATCAATAAGCACTACACTGATGCTTTTCTCAGCAGCATTCTCTGCATATTGGGAATGCTTTTTGCCTAAACAGTCACTGGCACACCTCTGTTACTCATGCCTATAGACACAAAGAGCTGTGAGATGATTAGAACCTTCATTCAGAGATCACAGAACCTTTTAAACATTGGACTTTGTATTGCATTTGATTCAGAAAGTGGTATCTCTAAACAAAATTGTCTTTATAGAAAGTTGCTTCAGGATCCTATTCTTTATTAATACCTAGGCAGCCTTTCTAGCCCAGCTGTTTATCCCACCCTTCTCAGAGAGCCTCTCATTTTTGTTTTCTTCCATTTCCTCATGGAAATGTGTTTGTGCTGCAGTTCATCAGAGTCTACCACTGCTGCTCATATTAATCTAGAGTAATCCCACTTTGCACTCAGATTTTCCCAGAAAGACTCGTACCTGCCACCTGAAGGGGGTACAGGTTCAGTGACCTTGACAAGGGTCATCATTTTTATTCTTTCCTGTGTCTGCCATTAGCCACGAAAAGACCAGAGTCAGCTCATGATACTTATTGACTTGAAAGGATGGCTTCAGGCCAGAATCTCTTTTAAACCACCCCTCTGGCTCACAGATACCCAGGCTGAGAACCATTCACACCCATTAGTGTATGTGACAGTTGTTGACACCAGTGAGAAAGCATTGCTAGGGAGAGACTGCTGCCTGTCAGGTCTCACAGACCCAGTAAGTTTCCTGTATTCATGGATCCCACCTTCTTCACAAGTGAATTCACAACACAGGAATCCACAGTGGGAGGTTTCAGAAACACAGTTTTCTTACTAATGCAACAGATTTTCACAAGCTTGATGACTTAAAGCATTAAATTTATTGTCCTTGTATATTTTATGTATGAATGTTTGCCTGCATATATGTATGTACCACATGTGTGCAATGCCTGCAGCGGCCATAAGAAGGTATCTGGAAATAGAGGTTGGATGGTGGTAAGCCACTATATGTGTTCTAGAAACCCAACCCAGGTCTTCTGCAAAATCAAGTGTTGTTACCTGCCAAGCCATCTCTCCAGACCCAAATTTATTATCATATAGTCCTTGAAGTCAGGGTCCAAAATAGGTCTTACTGACTTAAACTAAACAATCGAGCTGGGTAGTGATTAATCCCAGCATTTGGGAGGCAGAGTCAGGCAGGTTTCTGATTTTGAGGCTAGCCTGTTTTACAGAGCTAGTTCTAGAAGAGTCAGAGCTATACAGAGAAGCCCTTCTTGAAAACAAACAAAAAATCAGCATGGCTCTGTTCCTTCTGGAGCTATAGGGAAAAGATAGAATTGTACTTTTCCACCTTCTAGAGACAGCTCACATTCCTTGGAGGCCATCGTAGGCCACAGCGATGGAACTCTCTGACTGTTCTAGGTTCAGATGGGTTCTTGCCATGGAGATTCTGGTCTCCTGCCTAATCAAACCATTGCCTCTATCAGAGCCTCTCCAGAAAATTTTGAAAATTTCAGAGCAAGTTAATTTTTGCCTCTTACTAGTGCTGTGTTTTATGTAAGAAAATATTAACACATATTTCAACATTCAGAATCACAATAGATTTTTGACAAAAACATTAATTTATCTCATTAGACAACTTGCTCATTTGTGCTTTTAAGGCCTCAGAGAAATATGTTGCTTGTGTTTTGGAAAAAGACTAAAACATGCAAAGAAATTATTTTATTCAGGCTTAGCAATTGCTAGTTACACATGGCATACAAATCTGAATAAAGTTAAATTATACCCAAATTAAATAATGATGTCAAAGTGGAGTGTGATTATAACCTATGGCAATACATGCAGTAACAGGAAGAGTTGAATTAACACGTTGGGCTGCAGTTGACCACTGTATTCTCAGTAATAGTTGGTGTTTAACTTAATATTGTTTAAAAGACTAGATGACAAGTAAGTGACATTTTACTGTGATTTAAGCAAATCACAACTAATGTGAACTTTTTTGTACATGACTGAAAAATAGCGGAGGTCCTAAGGCTGTGGCATACTGCTTGGGGATCTATACTGAGACTTAAAAAAAAAAAAAAAAAAAAAAAAAAACTCATCAAAGTGTTATGGATCTATGAAATATTGTTGTCAAAATGAAATGATATATTTTGGATAAGGCCCAAGTCAATGTGAAATGTACAATTATTTCATGTCTTATATTCCCTGGGCTAGTCCTGTTTTATGTTGTCATGTGAGAGGGTTAATCGTAGCTGACTGTCTCAGCACTCTGAACCAAATGATGGGGTTCATGCTGCCTTCTTTATTGTTGAGTTTGGCAAGCAACCCTGCATGAACACTGTTGTCTTCTAGTGGGGTGTAGACTAAGGACCAATGGGTAGAAGTTGAATAATAAACCAATAGAATAGGAGCTGAGCATTGGGTTAGCCCTTATATGGACAGACATAACTCAGAAACAGTGAAGCAGGGTTGCATTCATGCACTAGGAAATCTCAGATTGGTGTGGCTACAGCTGTATTCCTGTTGGTATGGTAACTTATCCAGAAAGCTTGAGAGAAAACAACCAAAGAGCACTACTCAGTGATCAAGTGGGTGAGCTGCATCCTGTGTAAACATGGAACTTTGCTTTTGAAGAGTTGGATTTATTTCTGGACATCAGCCTTTTTTAAAAGCAATGCATCACCCTCTGTCCACAAATGCTGCTATAGTCAGTGATCTGTTGGCTTGTCCATTTTCAGCTCGTAGTACAAAATAAATGAAAGCCAAGGGCATTACAATTGGGAGGGAAGGAGGACTGTTATTTAAAAGGCTTTTAAATGATGTCACTATATATTCTTTTAACAACATCCTCTAAAAGCCTTTGAAAAAATAGTCCCTACCTCCCTCTGTTGTTAACAAAGATGGTGCAGGGACTGCTCTTTAAAAGGCTGTTAAATGGTGATCCTATATATTTTAACATCAACATCATTTAGAAACCTTTTAGAGACAGTCTCTTCAGCTACGGCTAACTGAGAGGGAAAGGACATGGGGGGAAGGGATTGCTTTTTTAAAGGCCTTTGGACAGCACTATCAATAAATACAGCAATATTGTTATAAAAGCCTTTTTCCAATGATGATTCAGCTTTTTTGATGTGTACTTTTAACCTCGTGACCCTTTGTCATCTGACAAATTGCTATTTCAACATTGACTGAAAACTCAGTTTACTAATAATCCCCAAAATACAGTTTATTGAACTTTGTAGAGCTTAAAAATCAGTTACTTGTATACTGTCTATTCGGCCCTCACAACAAGTAGGTGGAATAAGCGGAATGTGTGACGTTAGTCCCATTTTGTAGACAGAGAAGCCTAGGAAGTTGGAATGTTGACTTCACTCACAATTAATACCCAAGTTTACCCACTTCCCTGGTCACTCTCACTCACTACTGAGTTATTCATTTGTTTGCTTTTGGCAGGATCTCACTGTGTAGTTACCATTGTCTGGAATTTGTTTTGCAGACTAGTCTGGCCTCAAACTCACAGTGGTCTGCTGTGTCTGCCTCTCAAGAGGCATGTATCACCACCCCGGCACATTCTTACTAATAGTGGTGTTCTGGCTTAGTCTTCTAAAGTTCCCAAATACTAAGAGTTAATATTTTTAATTAGCATAAAAGTAAAATTTTGTAACTGAAATTCTAGAGATAGACCTGCAGAGGTTGTTGTAGATGGCAGTTCACACAGAGTCCCACAACTCGTCAGTGGGTATAGACTTTGGGGTGCACAGTCCTAAATGGGACATGTGTGTCTCCTCCCCACAGGGCTCTGGAATTGTCACAGAAGATGGGGTAGAACAATGACAAGAGCCACAGGTGATGAATGACTTCAGGGAATCAGAGTTTCTGGATACAGCAAATCAGTTCCACATAGGAACTCTGAGCAGTCAGGACAGCATGCTCAAGACTTACACAAGCTCAAACCAGACAAAATTCTAGCCTGGAGGAGGAGAAGTGGGAATAACTCCCACCCGTAAGTGAGATTCAGTTGACCTTGACTGCTGCTGGGTGAGGGATTGTCAGTTTGGTCTAATGATGTGACTCCTGGTAGGTTGGCTGCACTTGAAGGCAGGCTTTGTGCCCAGGAGCAGGTGAACAGTACAGGCTGGATGTGATGGGGTAGCAGAGGATATATGAATGAGAGTAAAGTTGGGTAGATAAGGATGTTTGAGGGAATCTGGGAGATGATTTCATTGTATGAAATGCTCAAGTAATAAAAGCATTTGACATAGAAAAATAAGTTAACATAAATATGGCTAGGGGTGCAGATTATCAATGACTTTGCTCCATGCACTTGGACTTCAAAGATCCTCAGGTTTCTGTACTGTAAAGTTCTCTGTCAGTGAGAGATTTTAAGTGTTTATACACTAGATCAGAACTGTATATGATTGTATAAGTGTTTGTCTGTGTCTCTGTTTTTGTTTTATGTTCTCTAAGAACTCATTTCTCCATCTTTGCTTGATGTCAGGGATGTCTCAGTAACCTTTGTACCTGAGACTGATTTCTGTGTGTATGAGGAATTCTTTACACTCTGTTCTGTCAAAGTGAATAAAGCATCCTGGGTGGGGTCTGTTATTTCAAATTAACATACATCAATCAACTGAGATATCTCTTCCTAACCCTTAGACTTCTATTTGGATTAGATTCATGTCTGTCAACTTGGGAGACCCATGTTCCCTAACTAAAGTTTAGTTAAGGGCAAAGAGGCATAGCCCGCCTTAGAGGCTGAATTATTTCTGTCCCTGAAATACATAGCATCCTTCCCAGTTCCCCTGACATAGTCAGTCTGTAAGGTTCTTTACCATAGTCAAACCTTTCTCTAGGAATCTCCATTTGGATTGTTCAAGCCTGTAGTACATATTCTCAGCATGACCTAATTCACAGTAACCTATAATTCTGTGTCTAAATCATTGCTACCTGTGAAATGAGATTATTTGTAGAAAGCCTCTAGCTGTTGGTTCCAGGCCAACCCATTGTCACCCTAATATCTCTTACTTGTGTAAGACCATCTTCACATGCCCTCTTCCCTCCCTTAGAAGTCCTAGTCACATTCAGTACAGACCATGGCTTCTCACACATTCTTGCCATCCTTCCATTGTCCTAGAAAACCCATTGCTTGAGCTCTTTTTAATCATGCAACCTACATGTACTGAATTCTGACCTCTGACTGAATTTCAGCCACACTTGCTTTTATTTTAGCTCAGAACTGTAACTCCTTCATCCCTTTATTTCTTCAGATTTTATTTTACATTAGCCTAGATTTAAAACAGTCCCGAGAGGCAGAGAGATGTCAGTGTCAGTGTCTCCATATTTCTGAGCATCAAGGTCATTAGAACTTGAGGAATTTTTCTAGTGTCCAAGAGCTGGATACATCTTATCTTCAAAGTCATGCTTTCCTTCTTTTTGTTTTAACTGAAAATAAATTGTTTTCAGATGTTATATTCTGGTCATGGTTTTCTTCCCTCATTTTCTGGATGTTCCCTGCCAATCCAACTTCATGCCTACTTTTTTTCTCTTTAGAAAAAAAAGACTAAAAATGCCATAATGAAACAATATGAGACCAAAAACAATCTACAGAAATACTATTGGGTTTGTTTTGTGTTGGCCACAGGACCTATCTTTATGTGTAGTTAATGTAGCCAGTGAAACTCCATTGCATCAAACAAATTTTTTCTTTGCAAGCCACTGCCACTTGGAGGCAGCCTCCTGTTTAGTGATGGGAGATCATGTCCAGTTTCCTTCGTACCTGCTGGCCTTTGAGCCAGTGTATGCTGACATAGTCTCTGTGAGTTCATATATGCACCAGTCTGTAGTGTTTGGAAGACACGGCTTCCTTGGTGTCCCCATTCCTTCTGGCTCCTGAATTTTTCTGCCTCCTCTTCTGCCAAAGGGAGGGATTTGATGGAAACATCCTGTTAGGACTGAGTGTTCTGAGGTCTCCCGCTCTGGGTCAGTTCTCATCTACTGTAGAAGGAAGCAGAAATCCTACTTTTAAGAGAAGCATTTTTTCAGGGGCTTATGGGAATAGAAAGAATCTAAAAATGGATTGACACACTGAAGTAACATTATATAGAATGGGCAAGAAAAAAATAAAAATCAGAAAAAAAAAATGGTGGGAGACACTGTTGTCTAGACACCTTCTCTAAAATCAGAAGTGAAACAAGGGTGTCTGCTCTCTCACTCCATATAGTATTCAAAATCTTAGCTACAGCAATTAGGCAAAAGAAAGATATGAAAGGGACAAAAAGAAAGGAAGAATTCAGACTATCATTTTTTGAGATAGCATAGACTATAGGAACATGGAACTAGACTCTTACCTCTAATAAACACAGTAAAATTTCAGGATACATAGGCCAACAACATAGCAGTCTTCATATATAACAACATTGTATGTACTCTCAGAGAAAGAAAATGTGAAAAGATATTGTATTTAAAGTAGTTCCCCCAAAAAATTAGGAACATAAGAATAAATTTAACGAAAGACTTGAAAGGTCTCTACAATGAAAATTTGAAGACACAGAAAGGAACTCAAAAAAGATTCTAGAAGATGAGAAGAGCTTCCATGTTTCTATATTGACAGAATTAATATTATAGAAATGGCTGTACTGCCAGAATTTGTGTACAAATTTAATGCAGTGCCCAGTGAAATCCCAGTGACATATTTTATAGGTTCAGGGAAAAAAAATCTAATAATTCCAATGAAATCACAAAAGACTATGACTAGCCAAGGCAATGGTAAGGAATAACAACATAGCTGGAGGTATTTCAAGCCATGTGACCTACCAAAGTTAAAGCCAGAAGATATAAATAACCTAACAGACCCATTATAGGTCATGAACTTGAAGCCATTTTCAAATTTTCTAACAAGGAAAAGCACAGGTCCAGAGTTACTGCTGAATTCTTAATAAACTTTGAAGGAAGATTTAGTAATAGTCCATAAAATAGAAGGTGAAGAAGCACTAGGAAATGCATTCAACAAAACCACTACTATCCTGATACCAAAATTAGGTAAAGAAACAACAAAAGAACTATAGACTAATTTCTCAACAAATTACTTGCAGATGTAATTTAGAAACATATTAACAAGATTGTATAGTGTGGCCAAGTGGGCTTCATCCTTGTAGATGTAAAGCTGGTTCACAATATATAAACCAAGAGATTTACACCATCTAAATACGTAATCACCTTAGTTGATGCAGAAAAGGCATTTGACACAGTTCACCATGCTGAAGTCCTGAAGACGTTAGGAGTAGATAGAGCATACCTCAAAATAATGAAGTCTCTACACAAACCTATAGCTAAGACTGTACTACCCAGATGTTTTTAAACTAAATGTCCTGATAGTAACAATTATAGACTTGTCTTTGGAGGGGAAATAATAAACAATAAAATGATGTAAAGTAATTCCTTCTACATTGCAAAATCAGTGCCAACAGACACATTCTATATGTAAGGCCAGAAAACTTTATCAGTAGTGTTATGAATAGAACCATAGGGCCTTGTACTTGGTAGGCAAGTGCTCTACCACTAAATTACATCTTCAACCCCAGGTTCTTTGTAAAGAGGGCTAGATAGTGAATACCTTAGCATTGGAGACTGTAGCCACTCAATGATGCTGTCATGGTACAAAGGTAACCTGAGAAAAAGTATAAAGATGAACAAGTATCTGTTTCAATAAATATTTTAGAAACTAAAATATGAGTTTTACATATTTTAATATCATATAAAATTATAGTTTCACAGCCATTTAAACATGTTAGAACTGAAAAAGGCTGACACGGGGACATTTCAGAGGTCTCCCTTGGTAAGCCATCACTCATACTTGAGTGGGTCTTGTTTTTTCTCTGAGCATCTCTCCTCCTAACTGGCCTGTTTAAAGTCTATATTAAAACGTCTTTAATGGAAAAAAAAATGTTAGCACCACTCTTAGTGCACAGACTACACAAAAATGGGCATTGCTTTCTTGCACCTATTTACTGGCATATACATGTTAATAAATTCATTAAATCTACTTACTGTGTTCAGATCTGCCTGCAAACATTTTTTTTATTATTTTCTTTATGTATATGAGTCTTTTGCTCACTTGTACATCTGTGTAGCACATGCACACCTGGTGGTTATGAAGGTCAGAGGGGTCGTTGGCTCCCTGGGAACTGGAACATGCTATGAGACACCATGTGGATGCTGGAAGTCAGGTCCAGGCACTCTGCAGGAATAATAAGGGCTCTTAACCATTGCTCACTATCTCCAGCCCTACAAACAGATTTTAAGATGTGTTATTACAAAATAATTAAGAAAGTCTTGAAATTTTCATAAGCCATGCTCATTACTCAATACTAGAATTTATCACAATACCTATTATAGTCAGGTTTACATACGTAAGTAAGAGTTATCCTTAAGATAACAAACCATTTATTTAAAGTAACCTTTCTAGAAGGTTGAATACATTTCTTTGGATCTGTGCTTCTAGGTAGAGGTAAAACAAATTTGCCCTTTGCTTTCTTAATTCAATCCAAGGTACTGTTGAGTACAGTGAATTGCAGACGCAATGGGCTTGCTTTCTACATGTTTTAGATAAATTAGACAGTATTGGGGCTTTCTGCCTTTAACTCTGACCAGTTGACCATACATTGGTTTAAAAAGCACTAATTTAAAAGATGTAGTTTCCCTCTGCTTCTAGCCTCTTCCTTACCTCATTGCTTTTATAAATCATATCTAAATAGGCACTGCTATAAAGTAAGTCAAACAAGACAAGACACAAAGAGGGCTGTTTATATATTGCAGCTCTTCAGTTTTTGAAATTTAAAGACAGAGCAGATTGATAATACTTAAAGATGATTGTGTGACTAAATGCAATTAAAGCATAAAAGGTAAGGAGACATCATTTTCATAAAGCTTTATGTGGAAATGTCATCTCTGAAATAGTAGTGACTGCTGAAGGAGACTGGCTTTAAAACATTCGCTTGGTACTCCGTGTTTTATTTCTCAAGTCTCATTTCAAATTTTATAATTCAATCATTTTGAACAGCTATGTTCAAAAGAAGTTTTACAACTTTAATCTTAATAATCTCAAGAAAAAGCAGACATGCTATGTCATAAAATAACTATTAGTGACTAGTTTGTATCCTATAAATCTAACTTGAGTTGATAATATGGTCCATTACCTGCTAACTGCACAGAGTATTTTTCATTTTACACTCTTCAGTTACTTTTTAGTGAAGTGTTAAAAAATATGAAGCTTTTCCCCTCTCTAAAATCGCGTGCTGTCTGTCTGTTATTAGGGAGATAACAGCTCTTATAAATGTTTCAGGAAGCACTAAGTAGACAGTTATGTGCTCTCTCATTCCACGCTTATTTGCTTACTGTAATAAACTGATAAAATATGTGTGCTTTGTCTCTGTGTATCTACAGGCATCATGAGTCACATAGATTTCCTTTAGAAATAATGTTGTGCCTACAGAATTGATTGCTTATTTTCATAAACCATCTAAAGGTACACGAATGACTTTTATTATTTAAACATGAGCTGAAGAAAGATTTGTAGGAGACTGTCTCACTGATACTTGATGCTTTTTGTTCTCCAGCCTCTGGGGAAACCTATTTACTGTAGTATCACTACAGCTGGTGAACTCATTACCGCCTCAGGAATCCTTGAGAGGATGGCCATGTCTTCTCTTTAGAATGCAGCAAGCTTTTAACTTTTAGAACATTTGTTATTACAAAATTAAGCCTAGTTTTTTCATGGCTGGATGGGTGGCTCAGTGGTTAAGAGCATTGGCTACTCCTCCAAAAGACCCAGGTCTAGGATTTGATTCTCAGTACCCTCATAGCAGCTCACACTGTCTGTAACTCCAGTTTCAGTGTATCTGACATTCTCACACAGACATACAAGCAGGCAAAAAAAAAAAAAAAAAAAAAAAAAAAAAAAAAAAAAAAAAAAAAAAAAAAAAAAAAAAAAAAAAAAAAAAAAAAAAAAAAAAAAAAAAAAAAAAAAAAAAAAAAAAAAAAAAAAAAAAAAAGACAGTGCACATAAAATAAAGATAAATAAATCATTTTTAAAAGATTAGTGTTTTCAAGCATTTTTCATCCTGTCTCTTGGATGTACAGGATTTCTTAAAGTCTTTTTTTTTTTTTTTTTACCTGAATCTTAGTGTCCTAGCACTCCTCTTCATTAATGAACTTTCCTTTGTGTACACCTTTAGAATTCATTTTCTCTTTTGTCCATAGTTCCATATATACGTACATAATAGAAATGATATATAATAGAAATCTTAAATCATTGCCTAAAAGTAATAAATGTTGATGCTGATGATTCTCCACTTATCACCATATTGTGTTCCAGTAAGTGTTGTATTTGAACATAGCATCAAATAAAGTGCATAGCTATAACCCACACTAAAGGTAGATTATTAAGAAATTTTATAATATTTAAAATGAATAAATTATAATTTGAGTTCTGAAAAATGGATAAAATCTGTTTTAAAGTAAGGAGTGAATGGGAAGCCAGTTAATAAACATAATAGGTAAATTGCTTATTGTTTTATTACTCTGCTGGCTGTGTAGTTCACTTGTATAGTACCAGTGCTCTAGAAGCAGATGCAGGTAGATCTCTCTAAGTTCCAGACCAGTATGGTCTGCAAAGCAAATTTCAGGGCTACTATAGACCTTATGTCAAAATGAAGAAAGTGGAGGAGGGGAAGGAGAGGAAAAGAGTATTAAGTGACAATGAGAAAAGATAGGGGAATAGAAACATTATTAAACCTCATTAGGAAAGTCTTATTGAAGCAAAGACATATCAGAGCTGAGCCAGATGGATATGTGGAAAAAGTACATTCCAAGCAAAGCAAGTTACAAATGCCAACATATATGGTAGAAGTATGGCTGCTGTGTTAAAAGAGTAAGGGTGGACTGGAATAGAGTGAGCAATGTGTCAAAAGGAATAGGAAAGGCAGTTAACAGGAACGTAGCAGTTTTGTGGGTTTGTGGGCCTTTGTAAAGAGTTATTACTTCTACTCTACATGAAACTGGAGGGTGTGGTGATATGTTACACACTTAATAAAACCTTAATAAAATTTTTTTTTTACTTAATTAAAAAAAAATTCAAGAGATCAACACACAGCCAAAAAACTAGGCAGAGGTAGCTCCAGGAGTTCTGGATCTCTGAGTACAAGGCCAAACAGCTGGGTTTCATTGGCACACACCTTTAATCCCAGCATAGGGAAACCCTGGGAGTGGTGACCTTAATCCCATAACTCCAGAGACAGAGATCTTTCTATGTTTCTGTGAGTTCAAGGCTAGCTAGGAAATAGAGTAGTTCTCACCTTTATCCTAACCTGGATGGGATACAGCTGGCGAGAAGGGTATCTAAGGCAGGCTTAGGAAACCAGCAGAGGAGAAGCAACCAGGAGCGAGGCTGAGGAAGCTGGAAGATAGCTGGGTGAGATTTGACTGTGGTGTTTCCTCTCTGATATTTCAGCCTTTCCCCAATATTTGGGTCTGAGTTTCTTTCATTACAACCAGAATTTGTGCAACCGGAGGGCTTTGAGTAGAGGGATGATACACTGCTATCTTATCATAGTGGATTGCTCCTGGCCACTATTCCAATAGGCTGAACATAGTGCCTGTTTGGTAGAATGCAGAAACAGGAACCAGAAAACTGATTAGACAGCTGCCAGAGTGCTGCATAGAGAGGTGGCAGGGCTCAGAAGAGAATGGCAGCAGAGCACACAAGTACAATTTTACTTAGTTCAGCTCCCTTAAGATGTTAACTCTGCCTACTTTTAGGCAACCCAGCTTACTTTTGTTCTGGCAGGTTGATTCAGTTCTCTAATACTTTGTATTAGAGTAGTTAATATCATTAGCAAAGGACGTCAAAATGTGAAAGAGTAAATGAATGATTACTGATATTAATCACTGCTTTGTGTTTGAAATAATGGTATCCTTTTTAGAAAGCCCTGAGATAATTCCTCCTTACCTACAGAGAGATAGCTTTGGAGTCCAAAGAAAGATGACTTACAATACATGCCCTCAGTGACTTGAACCTCTTAGTCTTACAGAGATCCATCTTTTTCCCCAGTGCCGTTCTGAGGACCATGCTTTTACATAAGGACTTTAGGATTGAGGGTGCAGCCTGCAGCACGATGCTGTACTTGTTTCTCTCCAGCCTTCAAGTCACCTTCTTTTCTGCAGTGTAGTTTCAGCATAAAGTCCCCATACTGTGTGCAGCCCAGCCTCTACGGGTTTCCAGAAAAGTGAACCGGCCTACATCAGCATCTCCCGAATGATATGGTACAGGTCAAAAGTGATCTGCTCAGGCTCAAGTGTGCTTGATACCTAATGAGAGAGTCCACATGTAATATTGGAAAACACCACTTGTCAGCTGAGGACTTTGTTTAAGCTAGTCATTGTATCTTTAGTGGTATCTGCACCGGTGTGTACAAACAGACACTGCCTATTTTAGGTACCATTCTCTTGTAGTGTGTTTTACACTGTGCACTGCTGTTTGGCTCTGTGCTAAACAGTTTCTGAAAACGTGGAGCAGGATTTAAATTTCAACATTAAAATGTTCTTGAAAAATATTTTTGAGAGAGGTTTTGCTGTGTAGCACATGAAGACTCCAGGCTTGTGACCTTATTAACTTAACATCCAGAGTTGTGTTTAGAGGAGCATAGCACTGAACCTGACTGAAAGAAAGGGCATTGCATAGACTTACACACCAGTGCTTGCCAGGCATGTTTGAGGTCCTGTGTTGGATCCATAGTACTGCAGAAAACCAAGGTAAAACTAATTTATTGTCATCAGAGAGCCTAAGTGGAGGAATAAGCCAGTTTCTCCATTCTGAACAAAATTTAAGATCTAAGCAGCTTGGTTTTTAAATATATGTCACAAATAAATTTATAGAATTTTACAATGGTTACTTTAAATTTGATATTAGTTGATCTTTTATGGAATATTGTTTTAATGATATATAGTAGGTAGCTTACTGTTTCATATGTGTGATATTTTCATTGAACCTAAAGTTATTTATTGTCATCAGTTATTTGTAGCAAGTCTGATGTGCTACAGTACTTACATTTTGAAAATCAAAATGGCTGTCCTGTGGTTTTATTTTAGACAGCTTTTATTTATTATACCCTCACATTTGCTGTTTGTGGTTTTAATTAAAATGCAATAAGGGAAAGGATTTAATTAAAATCTAACGTTCAATGGAGATATAGAGAGATGATTACCCAATAAAGTATGGAAGAAACTTAGGTGAAGATTACCTTATCTCAAAATAAAGTATTAGTTGTTTTTATTGGTACTACAACAAAACATGAGACAGAAACACTTCAAAGGTAGAGCGATCTCTTTGGCTCCATGGTGGGAAGCATGGGGCAGGGGTGTGTAGCATTTCCCTCTGCTTCTGTGCACATGGATCAGAGGGACATGCTTGCCTGTGCTGCCTGCTTCAGGTAGGTGGCCTTCCTCAGTTAATCCAGCTGTGTCTCCTAAGTGACCGTGAAGATTAATCATCACAATATGGAAGGTCATTTTAATCAGTAAAACAAAGGAAGAAGCCACCTAAAATGAAGTTCACAGTGGAAGAAGTTCAAGGGAGAAAGATGTTCATGGTTGAGCACACATGAGGGTGAAGGCTGGCCGGTAATCCTAGGTCTCAGGAGGCTAAGGCAGAAGGACCCCAGGCTCATGAAGAACCTGTGTGCCCAGTGACAAGCTGTAGCACTAAGGAGTCATGATTTAGAAGGAAGGTACATGATGGTCACTATTGGTAGGGATATCATATGGTTGAAACATCCAAGAAAACCAACTGAAAGATTATCAAAACCACCTATAAAGTTACCAGGAGGGCTATATATGGAATTGTTAAAAGTAAAAACAAAGCTCATATACTGTGTGTAAAAGGAAAATATTTACATATGCAGGGAATGAGACTACCTCTGTCATCCCAGCTGAATCCCAGAGGATCCCAAGATCTAGCCTCACCTAGATTATACAGTGAGACCGTGTCTCCCCACTCCCAAAAATATATATTATATGACTGGGTTTATTTTTGTCTTATATTATTAAAATATTTTAGTATATACCTGCAGAGTAAAAATAAAGTTTTAATACTGCTTTGGTTTTACTTTATAATTTTACATTGTTCTGACTCGTGTCTGTGTGTGCTATCTTTTAAAGTTGTTATTGTGTTATAAGTTAGAGCAGCCATCAGCCATATATCATAAATATTGGCTTGTTTTCTAAAAGAAGTGATAACTGTCCTCACTAAATCACTCACTCTTCCTCCTGTGTGCATAGGTCAGTACACCTGTCTTTGTGCCATCAAAGACACATGAGCTGCTTCACCGAATGAGCGGGAAAGGACTGGCCGCCTGCTACTGCTTCCCAAGACAGCCTTGCATTTTCGGTGACAAGATGGTCTCTGTACAGATAACACTGAATAATACTTCTGATCGAAAGATAGAAAATATCCACATAGGGGGAAAAAAGCTTCCTGTAGGCATGCAGATGCATGTTTTTCATCCAGTAGGTAAATACTAATTCTCATTTGAAACTTGGTAACTAAATGTTTTCATTTTTAAAACAAATATTTCAGAAAAAGACAGAATACAGCATTATTTTACTATTGTGAGAGTGCCTGTGTGCGTGCGTGCATGCATGTGTGCGTGTGTCTTCTCGAGGATCTTAGGTGGGTGTTCTGCCCCTGGGCTATACCTCAGCCATTTTCCTTTTCTTTGACTGAATTTGTCATGTAGGGAAACTATTTCTTTGTCCTTAGTGAATCAGGCCCAGCAGTCATAACCCCAGCAGTGATGAGAGGACGAGTGTGAGGATCAAAATTGCCATCTGTCTCCCCATGTGCATCGCCTTCTCTCACCTTTCCTGCTTCTCTCTCTTCTTCACCTCGTTTTAGATAACTTACTGTGTATTAAAAGCAGGAAAATCAGTCTGCTTTTTTGAATATAATACTTTCATAGCTCAAGACCCTATCCTGATTCCTTTTACATCCTGTAAATTGAAAAGTAAAGGGAACACAGGATGAATACTATTGTCTTTCTATTTATGCACTGTATATAGAACACCCTGTGGTGTGTGATTGCATTTATTGTGTTTTAAAATATCTTTAATCTGGGGGGCTAGAGAGATGGTTCAGTGGTTAAGAGCACTGACTGTTCTTCTGGAGGACCTGAGTTCAATTCCCAGCATCCACGTGGCAGCTAACAACTGTCTGTAATTCCAAGATCTAGCACATTTACACAGTTATGCATGCAGGCAAGACACTAATTCACATAAAAATAAAAATAAATATTTTTAAAAAGTCTTTAATCTGTTACTGCCATTAGGAATCAAGATGTTTTCATGTTAAAAAAACAAACAAACAAACAAACAAACCAAAAAACAGAAAAGGAAAACCTCATTTTTAAAAAAATAATGCATAACATGCAACAGCAGTAGCCCTCGTCTCTGCATGCAGCAGGCAGTGGTGGCCCTAGCCTCTGCATGCAGGAGCCATCTGCCACTGGATCCTCATTGGCTCCCACACAGCATGTACTTCCCAGATGTCCATCAGAGTGTCAGGGGCTTCTATTGTACCCCTTGCCATTTTTGAGGTACTTTCTTACATTATTTAGTTTGTATCACAGAAAACAATTTCAAGGTGTAGTTGGGAGAAGTCTCAGCCAAAATCTCCATTGAAGATGATGTGAGTTTGTGACAGTTTGGGGTGTATATGAAGCCCTGGATATGATGTGATAGACTGATGTTTATGAAGCTCTTGGTATGATGTGATGACCTGGGTGTATATGAAGCTGTGGATATGACCTCAGTAGACTCACATAAACCCCACAGGAGAGTCAGACATTCAAGGTCACTTTCAGCTGCAGGAAGGTGTTCTGAGCTATTTGGGCTCTATCTAAAAGAAACGAGAAGGAGTGTAGATTTCTGTCATTGTGGCCTTGAAGTATCAGCTCTGTTTTCTGGCATTTCCTGAGAGTAAAGCTTTTGGCCCAGGACAAAGTCAGTGAGTTTTCCTTCTTATTCTGTTGCACATAACTGTTTTGTTTTCTCCATCTGACTCTGGCGTTGTGGAATTTCCTGTGAGGCATTTTGTAAACAGCATCATTCTTTGTAAGTGTGATATTTTTGCAAGGAAAATAATGGTTTCTAATGCAAAGCCTAGTAGACTTTTATAAACAGCCAGGGTAAAGTGGAGTTAGTTTATTCGAACCTCATGAAATGCCAGTATTTTATGCTTTGATAATTAAGAGAATTGAAATAGCACGTACTATCCTAGTTTTTATGGGATTAATTTGCAAATTTGATATATTGCCAAGGAATTACAGAATATACCAATTTGTGGGCTTTTTTTTTTTTTTTTTTTTTTAACTGCTTGCAATTTATCCCTTTTCTACCCAGTTTAAAAATTAGTTTAGTTAAGCAATGTTGAATAGCTGATGTATGGGTTGTCTGTGTCTGGAAATGTTATCCAAAGGTTAAAACAGTAGAACAGTATTAATGCTTCCTTGGGCTGGCATAATGAGTTGATGACTTGACCTTTTATTGGCCTATGTAGAATAGAAGAAATAAATACAATAAATTTCATAGTATGACTTTAATGTGGTTTTAAAATATGAGTGCCATCGCCTCAGTACTATTTACAGGCTTTTCATTTTTAAGAAAAATTTTATGGATAAGATATTTCATTTATTTTTGGGCATCAGTCGAATGCTTTTCAGGTAAAGAGTTCTTTCCACGTGTGTAACACAGCCCAGACCCTGTCACTAATAGATTACAGTTGGTGATGGTATGTGATTATATCTCAAATAGCCCTCCAAAGTCATATGAAGAATGCAACTAAACCAAATATTTTGTTTTCCTATTTTGGGAACTAAGGGAGTCCGAATCTGATTTGTTCAGTGTGTGCCCGTCTTAAGGGGCGCAGCAGCGTTCTCACTAGTTACCCATCTAGTTAGGGGCCTTCAAATCCCTGCACTTTTGCCTTGCCTTTATCAGGGAGCTGAACTCCTTGTTTAAAAATTTTAGGATTTATTTGCCTAGTTTTCCAAAGACATTAAGAATATCAGGGATGTAAGAGGTGGGTGGGAGGGCATAAGGACTAGCATTAGACTATTTTCATTGCACAGCAACCAGTCCAGAAACAGTGTCCAAATGTTGTAAAAAAAAAAAAAATTCATTATATGAATAATTTTATACTGGCTATTTTGTTCTTGAGTTGTTCATATAGTAAAATGTGCCATTGATCATGAACTGTCCTCCAGAATTAGCACATCACATCACTAAGCTCACAGTTTATTGTCATAACTACCCAGATAGACCAAGTTATGCAGAATGCTAGCAATGGAACACCCAAGCTTTGTCACATCCTCAGATAAAGGACAGGATACCTTAATTGTGAATCAGTCATGTTTCACCGATGACTGACTTTGCTGCCCACTGTGGTGTATGATACAGACAAGACCAAGGAGCTGTGTTTATAGTGCAGAAAAAGGTGTTAGGGGTTCACAAAGGACAGCCACGATATGACTCAAAAGTAGAGGGATTGTTTGCCTGGGCCCCATCTTCTGCTTGGAAAGGAAAAAGAACTAGCCTTGAGTAATGATACTGACAACTGTCAGCTAATGACAGTGTGTATCTTGTGCGTGCGCATGATTATATAACCAAAGCTCTAAAGAAATACTGATTGCCAAAGATTCAAAAAGGTTCAAGCAACTGGTTTAATAGCTAGCCAGTAAAATGTAAGTTATATAAGCAAATGAAATTCAAACTAGAATCAGAAAATTAAGGGCAAACCAATAACATTTTAAAAATGTGTCTCAAACATGGGTCATCTTCTCTTACAATGCCTAGTGTTCATGGCATTGAACTATGAGAAATAAACATAATTTATATATAGCAGCTAATTGAATTATTCGTTGTTCTGTCTCTACTGTCTCTCAGTTCATAGGATTAAAGGGCCAGTCATACTTAACAACAAACTCTAGGAGATGTTTGTCTGCTGAAAGAAGTGTGCTTGCTAAAGTATAATGGCACACTGTACCTGAAACAGATAAAGTTAGATATAAATGTCTTGTATTATGTGGTTGCCATTATTCTGAAAACTTTGAGCAAAGTGAAATCAAAAGAAGATGTTTTCTATTTAAATGTATGCTATATATGTGTTCATACATACTTAGGATTCCCATTATTCTGAGATATCTTAAGTAGAATGAAAATCTGTGATTATTTGTCTTGTCTTCTCTTGCCACCCTCTCCCTCAAAGACAACAGTATTATATCTTCAAATACTTGTTCATAGTTGTAGCTTCAGAATTTTCATATATACATATATGAAATATATATGCACCAGCTTGTTATTTCTCAAGATAGCTGAACCTGCTACTAACTTACTTCACCCTGTTAAGTCCCTGGGTAATGCAGTTAGACCTGTTTTGTTTCTGGTAATGCTAAATCCTGTTGGGTAAAGTGGGCACAATTTAATGCATCATCTAAATTTACTTTAGCTTGCATTTTAGATGGATTTTTTTTTTAGTTGAAATTCTGAGCTATTATTTTAACTTTTTATATCTAAGTATTCATCAGTTTTGAGTGTATAATCTTTTACACATTTCAGAAACTCAGTAATTTCTATGAATTCTAGTCTCTCTTGAGCTACATAGAGAGTTCAAGACCAGGCCACAGAGCTAGACTCTACATTAAGAAAAAATCAAAACCAAACCAAACCAAAATGTCCAATGCCTATGGAGTAAGAAGATAGTTCAAGATTTGTGTGTCTCATTTCTCAAAAGAAGAAATAAGGATGGCCAGTAGGTACTTGAAAAGGTATTTATTGCCTTTAGCCACCAAGGAATGCAAATTAAAACTACTTTGAGGTCATGGTCAGTTTGAGAATTCTGGATGTCGTTTATTTTTGTGGGATGCCGTGATGATAGAAACAATCTAGAATCCTGGGAACATTCTGTCTTTTGTCTGTGTACTGGTTCCTTAGATGTATAAATACATCTTGCGTATATTTTATAAAACAAATAAATTTAATAAAGTATATATTTATATAAATATATTTTACACACAGATATAAAGTTAATAAAGTAGATATATTTTATTATAGTCTATCCATATTCACCCCTCCCAGTTGTCCAGTTTTCTGCTTGTATATTACACTTTCATCACTTACCTCACTACCCATCATAAAGCAGATTGTGAACCCAAGTCCTGACTGTGTCTTACAGCCTGCACAACCTTGAACAAGCTATGTCTGTCTCGCCTCTTGACTTTGCAAAACAAGGATCTTAGTTACCTCCAAGATTAGTTGCTATAATTGCATAAGCTGGTGGGTTTGGTACTAAATCAGTATCCAGTGAATGAAAGTTCTAATATTAGTTAGTCCAGGTCATGAGACAGATTGAGCCTTCTGTGAGCAGCTGCAAATGAGAACACCCAGAGAGCTAGAAGGAATGTCATGAAAGGTGTTCACCCCAGTCAGAATGAAGATGCCTTCTGCGAGGAGGCTGTGGAGAGAGCACTGCACTGCTCACGGGGATGTGAACAAATGCAGCTACTTTGAGAGTCAGTGTGGAGTCTCCTCGGAAACTAAACGCAGACCTGCTGTGTGACCAGCTCCACTGGTGGGTCTTTACCTGCAGGACTCTCCGTACACACACCTCAGAGGCACTTGCACATGCGTGGTTTTTGTTGCACTGTTCATAGTAGCAAAGAAGTAGAACCAGCCTAGATGTTTGTAAACAGAGAAATGGTTAAAGAGAACTCAGTACATGTACATAGTGGAATTGTTCTCAGTTGTAAAGAGAAATGAAATAACATCCATAGAGAAATGGATAAAACTAGAGGGGTGTGTGTGTGTGTTTATATAGATCATGACAGAAAGGGGACCATGGGTGAGGAAGAAGAGATCTCTTAAGAGATGTCTTGGTTACTTTTCTATCTATGGGCTCAGATCATGACCAAAGCAACTAATAAAGCATTTAATTTGGGGCTAACAGTTCAAGCGTGTAGTAGAATCCATGACTATCATGGCAGGGACCATGGTAGCAGACAGACAGGAAATGATTCTGAAAGCTTACATCTTATTCCCAAGTTGGGGGCAGAGCAAGAGAGAGTTTTCGAAACCTTGAAGCCATTGAAAGGTTCCAGCAAAATAGGGACATTTGGAAGGAGAAGGCAGTCAGAGATGGAATAACCGATACATTGACGGGAATACTTGAACATGTGGCAGCTTCAACAATGAACTTTAAAAATAAGGGGAAAAACAAGATTCTCCAATAGATGAAGTGTGTTCGTTGGAGAATGTGCAGAGTTAACTTGGAAGAGTGTAACTTCAGAGTCATGAGTTTTTATTTTTCATTAATAATTCTCTTATGAGCTACCATCAAATCAATCTCTCTGTCTCTGTCTGTCTGTGCCCCCCCCCCTCAGCTTTTTAGACAGGGTTTCCTTGTGTAGCCCTGGCTGCCCTGGAACTCTTCTTGTAGACCAGGCTTGCCTCAAACTCACAGACTGCTGCCACAGTCTGGAGCCCAGGATGTGCCTGCCAGGCCTCACTCTCAAACTGTGAGGTTCCCAACTCAGTCCCTAACTATGGAAACTGTATCGATGGTAGGTGCCTTTCTGATTTTGCTAAAATGGCCAACAAGGAGGACTCTGATCCACCTGCCTCTGTTTCCCAGGTACTGAGATTAAAGGTATGTACTTCCCTAAATGTGTCTTTTTTAATTGAAGATAGCCTGAGTGTTCAGTGTTCCCTTTGCTCCCTTTTCACATCCTCCATGTTTTCATGCTTAAATTTTCTCTTTCTTTCCTAGATTCCCTGGAGCCTGAAGGGTCTATTACTGTCTCAATGGGTATTGACTTCTGCGACTCTACACAGGCTGCCTGCTTCCAGTTGTGGTAGGTTCTGTTGTTTGGGTTTATATATGTGTGAAGGACAGCACGTAAAAAGCTGGGCTTTTGACGGCTTTTCCTGTGAGATGATGTGTGTTGTTTGACACTGTCTAACTGCCATGGAATAGCTGCTTGTTATTGTGTACTGTATGGTGCTGTACCCAGTGTTCCTTGTGTACCACCTGCCTATGCAATTGAAATGTTTGGTTTGTTAGTTAAAGAAAAAGGCTACTACTAATTTTTTTGTTTTATTTTGATACTATAGTTTTAGAAAATTTAGGAGAAATTAACAGTTTAATAATATTACTGAATAGTCCAGAGAAGGTTCTTTTTGAGGCAAGATGCATTTTGAGATATGGTGAGTTTCTTAAGGAGAATATTACTGATTCTAGACCCGTATACTTTCCTCTTTGAACAAGCTAAGGACATTTATAAATTTGGTTAAGATGTCATAAGTCTTTTAGTTTTAGGCTCTACTGCTTTTTTATGTACTGTGTATATGCTGATGAGCTCCAGAGGCCATTGGGAAATTAGAGCAAAGCTAATGCACCTTTTAGTGTCACCCTTGAATTCCTTCTTATGTTTTTCTGATATAGGGTGTTACTTGTTTTTTACTTGGAAGTTACTTGTTTTCTTTAAAAATTGAAATATTTTATGTATCTGAATTTTAGCCAGCTTAGGATAGAATTTTGTTATATTTTAAAATTTTCAAGTCAGAACAGAAACACTTTAAAGTAAATGTGTAGGTTAAACATAGCAAATCTTTCTTTGTCATTTTTCCAGAAACTTGGGCCCAGTGTTATTTTTTTTATTGGCAAGAGCCGCCAGTGATGAATATAAACAATGCAGTGTGCACATTGATTTTATGCAGATCATCACCTTTATGTTTTGGGAGGTCTGCTTTATTAGTGATATATAAAAACTGATTACTTTTCCCCACATTGCCTAGTAATTGTTTATTATTTTTCTATTAGACAAACAACACAGATCAATATTACTGAACCCAAGCTATGAGTAACACCACTCCAAATAGATTTGCTTCCAACACCAGAGGTGTATTCATTTTAATGATTTCAACAATGTGAACCCAATGACAAAGCTTCTACCAAATTAGGCCAAACTTAAAACCCAAAGTATTCCTTTATCATACCAGTTTATAACCAGGTGTACTCTTATTTTTTTCTTAATTACTAAGTTATCTTATATTTCATCTTGCACAAAAGCATGCTGGGCCAAAAATTATTTTTTGTATGTTCCAAAAAGAGCACTTTGTCTTGCATCAAGTGTAATTGATCCTGAAGCAGCGTAATCACAATTACTCACTTTCTTAATTGGCCTGCCCAAAATCAGAAAATGGAAACCGATCGGCAGTGCTTCAATCAATAGCTTCATAGTAGTCCTGGTGGGGGTAGGGAGATAGTGGTGATGGGTAGATCAATTGGTCTTAGATGCCAGTCACTGACTGTGCCTTTTGCATAGTGATGTGCTATATTAGTCTTGGTAGTTCAATAACAAGAAAGGGAAGAGTAAGTGTGGCTGGCATTAATTCTTTTTGCCTGAAATACATTATATAAATCAATATGTAAAATTATGGATAATAACATATTTGATAACAAGCCTTTGGAAATGCTGAGAATGTAGACTGAAGCATTTAGGTCTCTTTCAGTTATGAGAATGAGCAAAGTGATGCTACTTTATTCTAGATTAATTTTGTATCATTATGATTAGGTAGGTGGATGGAGTGAGAAAATGGGATGTATAGTTATACAGTCTTATGTATTTTATAACAATTCCCCTTTACCAATAAATCATTACCAAATAAATTTGTGATTAAAATATGTAAATATATAAAATATATAGACAAGTCCCCATCCTGGTGGTGAGTGGCTAGGATTATATCAAACATAATGTGTTGTAGCTTAAGTTAGCTGTAAGACAGCACTTGCACCCATTGTTTTTGTCCAAAATCCACTAAAAAGAAAAATTCATTCTGTAAAAAATAAGTGTGTAAAGAGAGACTGAGAAAGATACAGAGGCAAAGGAAGAAAGGAAACAGAGAATGCCTTTAGCTGACTGATCAGAAACTGTGAAGAACTATTGCTCATTAGAAAATCAGCACGAGCAGGTGAAACTCATGAGAAAATGAAGGCCTCAGGGTAGAGCACTGCACTGCTGTAAGAGAGGCCTGAACAGTACAGACAGATCCAGGGATATCGAGCACAGAGTGGCCATGACAGGAAAGTTTAGGGGGGTTGGGGAAGCCAATTGGGAATGAAAAAGCTTTTCCTCTGCTGCACACATGGTCTGAGGCCTAAGTACCACTGCAGAAGCAGTGAGGCTGCCTGGAAGGACTGTGGATGTGAGGGCCGCAGGAGTGCAGGGTTCAGTTGTTCCCAAGGAAGCTGAAAGGATCAGGGATGGAATGAAGTGCAGTTCTGTCCTAGAAGGTCTTAGATCCCTTATGGCTGAGGGAAAGAAAGCAGCCTCAGTATGTGCTGCCTTCTTGGGTCTTCAGTTTTTGCCCACGTAGCCAGTCCTCGTCTTACTCAATAAATCCCGGGCCCCAGGGAATAGGAATCTAGTTTTTACCATGATAGGAATTGCTAGCGTTTGTTAAGTGCTTAGAATGTGCTCATTACTGTTCCAAACACAAGGATCCTTTTGTTTAATTTCCACATTGGTTCTTATTTTTCCCATTTTACAGGTTAGTAAACTTGAGGCATAGAAAAAAAGATATTATAGCTAATGTATAGTAGAGTTTAGTGTGTCCTTTTACAAAAGTACCTGCACAATTGGGGGTGACCAAGCTTTGGGGAGAAGGCTGAGGACAGGGCAGACATACAGTCGAGTGGACACAGCTGAGTACTGATCTGTAAATAATTGGAGCAGGGCTCGGGAGACTAGAGAGGAAGAAAGAAATGAAGTATAGAAAAGCATTTCTCCAAACAATCATCAGATTGAAAGGCTGATCCAAGGCCAAACAAAGTAAGAGTGAAAGAGGCGAAAGGATCCCATTGTGCTGAAAAATTCAGAAACAAAATTATCCCAATAGCGTCTACTGTTAAAAACAAAAACACAAAACAGCTTTTCTAAAAAAGAACAATGTGAGCAGGCCATGGTGGTAGATGACTTTAATCCCAGGAGGGGAAGCAGGAGCATCTCTTTGAGGTTGAGGCCAGCCTGGTCTACATAGTGAGTTCCAGGACAGCCAAGGTAGTTATTCCACAGAGAAACCCTATCTCAAAAAACGAACAAAGAACAATGCAATTTTTCTCAGGATGCAACCTTTAAGGCTTTTCAGTACACATTCTCTTTAAACAAACAGGAATTCTGTTTTACACTTACAAATCCTTTGTGAAAGATTCACTCAAAGAATTAGTATAGTAGGATTTTCCTTTAAGTCTGATACAGAAAATAAAGGGGGAAGCAAAGAGCAGAGAATTTCACATTGTTGCTGTGTGAAAATAAGTATTGATATAATACCAAAAATAAGTGTAATCATAAACTAAACCCAGAATCTCCACATGATTCATTGTGAGAAAGAATACCTAGCCCTTCTTGTCTTGTTTTTCAATTGATTGATTGATGGCAAACGAGAATTTAAATATGGTTTAAAATATTAAATATTCAGATCATTGATAACTCCAAGGAAGGAAGGAAACAAGAAAGCCACTAAAACTTGGGTCTTTTTAAATTGGAGTGGAAATAAGTGTGCTAACTAGAAAACTAATTAATATAGCTGAGGGTGTATATAAAGTGTGTGCTTCTTCCTGAGGAAGACAAGAACATCTATTCACCTGGCTAGAGGCCAGAGTACTGACAGCTAATGGCAGGCTTAAGGAACAATTTCCAGCTGTGTAATTGGTGAGCCAGTGTGTTTGCTGGGGTTACTCATGGGGTCACAGTTGAGGGGTTGCTGGTGTACAGGAGCTTGGGTGATGCAATAGCAGCTGCATTGCTAAAGAGCTGTAAAACCCTGCATGTGGGTGAATGCTGGTGAGACCTTGGGCTGCCTAGTGGATCTTGTAACTTTCTGATCCCCTTAAGTTTCTTGAGCTTCCCAAGCCTTGGAATTTTATTAGCCCTCCAAGGCTTAGAACCTCCCCTCCCTCGGGAGTAGCTCCAGTGCAGTCCTCACACCGCACACACGTTTGCACAAATCAAGTCACCTGTATTAAACAACTAAAGCATAAGATTCAACTGTTTCTAATAACTCTACCTGAGAAAGGATAGCGTAGAGACTAAAGAAAAAGAGGAATTGTATGTTTATCTGATGGATGTAATAGAAAAGAATAAAGGTAGTTGTGGAATTGTATTATTAATATGTAGGAAAACTGAGCTGACATTATTAAGGAGACCAAGATTAAAAAGAGGAAGTAAAAGAGAGTTTGAGGAATTTATAATAATAAATACATACTTTTCTAGTGTATTAGGATGCTTAGATGAAGTTAACTGTTTCATAGAAAAATATGAATGAGAATAACTGATATCTAAGCCACACGTTATCCATGCCCACAGTAGTATCAGAGACATCCTTTCTAAGTGAGTGGGAACAAGAGACATGCTCTCAAAACTGTTTAGCATTCTAATGGAAGTTTTATCTGGTATAAGAAAGACTCCCAAAAGCAGAATATTCCTAGAATTATTAGCCCCCAGTATCTTGGAATCCAGAGAAAAATCTATTTAATTAGTTTTTAAGGGTGTTGTAGATTTCTGGGGTAGGAAATGTAATTTTCCTAAAATGCCTTAAAAGAATATACAAAGTATTTTAAAATAGGAGAAAGGCAATATTAAGAAGAAATACGCCATGTTGTTCATCAGACAAATGCTCTCACACAGATGCATCTTTACATTCTGCATGACAGCGTAGGCTCTCACACCTCTCAAGTTTGCCAGGAATTCAGCATTTGTAAAGGTGAATTGGAAAGCAAGATACAAGGGCAAAATATGTTTTTAAATGAAGAGAAATCTTTTTAAAATGTATTTATTAAGGCCGAAAAATGTTTTTATTAGCATTGTCACAGGAACCAGTAAAACAAAATAGGGAATTTAGAAATTGTGTCAGAGGAAGCTTTCGCTTGGCAAATCACCCCCCCTGAGAACTTCCTCCATGGGTCACTCCTAGATAAATTAATGATTGTCTCTTCAAAACTGTAAACATGTGGCCTGCCCTGGGAGTTGGCCCCACCCCTCTCCAGGGCAGTGCTGGAGAGCTGACCCCGTATGGAGGTGAGGGAGAGCAGGTAGACTGCCCAGCTCAGCTGCCACCCTGGCCCACATCCAGGGCTTTGAGTCGACCCACCCCAACATGAACTTCTTACTGGCATTCATGAAGGGTCTGGTCCTTCAGAGCCAAAACTGCAGGGTCTCCGTGACACAGGGCAACGACAGGGTCCACAAGAGCACTGACTCATGGCAGTGAACACTTGAGTAAAGCTGTTGGGCAAAGGGGCCACGTGACACACTGAACATCCACTTTGAGAGCCCTTCTTTGTTGCTGTGTTTTCTTTGTGGGGGAGGTTGCAGGGGTGGAAAGATGAGTGGGATTGAGGTGCATGATGTGAAGGACACAAAGAATCAGTAAACAGTTTTTGTAAAATATAAAATGTCTTCATTGAAAAGAAAAAGTAGGAACCACAAATGGAATAGAAAAGCACCGAAGTGCCTAAAGCAGACAAAAGTTCCGTTGGTGAGATATATAAGGCTTTGGGTCTGTGATCAGGACCCGGCAGAAGAGTGGACAGAAGAGGCATCAGCAGCATGTAAGGAAGGGTGGAGGTGACTCTGGTTAAGAGCAGAGGACCCAGACTCATACCTAGTGCACAGCTGTCTATAGCTCCACAGGTGCCAGGCACCCACGAGGGACAGACGCTATGTTTATACGAGCAGACAGACACAACATATGTTTATATAAGCAAACAGACACACATTTTTTTGAACTTTTAAAAGTAAAATAAATGCAAACAGCAAGTAAGCATAAGAGGATGTATGATGTGGCTAGTACTGGGTAAAATAAAAATTGTTTTGCTTATCATTGACAAACTTCCAAAATAATACCTAGTATTGATTAAAAAAAAAAAGAAGGCAGAGAGAAGTGTGTACTCTGCTGTGGCATTCATGAGCCTTAAACTGGTATCACTTCTTAGGCAGCTTGACATGTCTATCCAGGTGCTGGATGCCTACTGTTTCCACCTGAACAGCTCAGCTCAGATAAGTAATTGTTGGTTAGAGAAAAATCTGTAATACATTTGCATTGCATGTGTAAGTTTTGAGTGTCTGATGCATTGTCCTATTTTATTTCATTTAAAGGTAAAAATAACCTCTAAGGCTTATCACTCTCCTTAGACAAGGGACCTAGAGTCTCAGGCTCAGTACACAGCCTGCACACTCCATCTCTTACCTAGTTTACATTTGGATCGTAGGCATCTGTGAAATGGAGCTGTATGTAGTAGTGCATACATCCCAGTTAAACATACAAGTAAAATCTTACATCAAACTGTTAGAAGATTCATTGTAGCTCGGCTATGTAGAGCTGTCTTGATAATGCTGCTTTGTTGGTCTGCAGTCTAGTGAGTTGGCATCTCACCAGTTCTGTCTATGTTGAGATAGATATGAACAGAAGTGATTCTAGCAAAGGTGATACAGAGAGAAGGGGAAGATAAGGCACATCTGGATCTGGAAAGATGCTTTGCAAGGCTAATAGCCTGAGTTTGATCCCTGGAACCTACATAAAAGTAGGGGAGAATCCAGTCCGGAAAGTTACCTTCTGAACTCGCCACATTCAGTATGGCATATGCATCATTACCAGACACACTAAGAAAAAAAATAGCTGTAAAAGAGAATGAAGCAACCAGAAAAGAAGGCAAAAATGATAGGAAAAAAGAAATGAAGGACACCCTGGAGACTTATGCAAGTGAAAAGAAAACGTTTGTCCAAATACAAGGGAACCTTTCCAAGCCTTGCCTAGAAGACTGACTTAGTATGTCCACGGGTTTCATTGTGCTGTGAGTAACAGAACCCATTGTGGCTTAATAACAAACCAGGGCTTTATTAGTGCTCTAAGAAGAGTCCAGGCTCAGGAGTGCCAAGCTGCTGACCAGTTTCCCCGTGTCTGCTGGGTCTATGGCTCTCTGCCTTATGTGTTCTGTGCCAATTTAGTTAGGGTGGATTTTATATCCTCATGGCCCCATGTAGACTGCTCTACTGAAAGGTTAATGTCTATGTTCTTGTACCCCCAAGCCCCTCCAAAAGAAAGAAGTGGGGAGGGAGGAGGCGATGTCAAGGAAAACGAAGCCAGGTTTCTATCCAAAAAGCCAAGCTTCCCTGAAACTCTCAATGAACTCTGTGCTTCATTGTTCATAACTGGGTCACTCACTCACTCTTTGCTGCAGGAGAGGTGGAGAAATTTTTCCTGGGGCCTATTCTTGGCAAAGAAAGAAAGAACAGACAGATAGTGGATGAATGGGTGCCAGTGTCCACAGCTGTGATGGTCTAGTTTGCTACATCTATCTCTGGTGCCCCATTTTGGATACTCAGTGTTTCCATTTTAGCAGACACAATGGGAAATATGCATGAACACCAAGAGTAGAACATATCTAGCCAATGGTGTCTGCTGTCCCAGCGTACACAGTGTCACTAGGAGAACCCATTCAAGACTGCTTCCCGGACCCCAAAGACCTGAGAAGCCATCTTCCTCCCCTCCTCCCAACTCTGCATCACTCCCACCCATCACTGTGGCAGAGCCACCTTGGACCCACACAAAAAGGAATATTTTTTCAGGAGCCCTGGAAGCACTTTTATTTAAAAGGAGTTACAGATAGCACAGTTCTTCTGGTCCTCTACCTTCTAAATGCTTATCTTAGCAAAAATTTTGGGTATGCATCCCTTAGATGTATGTTTATTTTTTGTGTGTATGACTGTACATGTGCATGTGTAAACATATGTTTAGGTATTCCTGACTGTATTTATTTAAAGGATTAATTATGTATACAGTGTTATGCCTGCATGTCTGCTTTCAGGACAGAAGGGGGCACCAAATCTCATTACAGGTAGTTGTGAGCCACCATGTGGTTGTTGGAATTGAGTTTAGGACCTCTGAAAGAGCAGCCAGTGCTCTTAACCTCTAAGATACTTCTCTAGTCCGTGTTGACATTGTTATGTACCAAAATAAGGAAAATATGACACAAAACAGTAAAGGTATAAAAAACTAATTAGTAAGAAATTTCCTGACTCGACTGCCTTGTAAGGCCTTCTGTTTTGTAGAATACTGGTGTAGCTAGCAACTTGGAGGGTTAATTTTTTTGTCTCATTAGTTTATAAATCATATCTACAGTTCATAGACGCTATGGTGTGCACACGGGCTCCTTTATGGACTGTTACAGATCTCCATTCCTTTCGATAGGCTGGGTGGCCTCCTCCAAGCATTCCTAGACTAATCCTTGACCTGGTGCTCTAACCAGATTGTAGGGCACAGCCCTTTAATCCCAGCACTTGGGAGGCAGAGGCAGGAGGATCACCAGGTCTAAGACCAGCTTGGTCTACACAGTGAGTTCTTGGACAGCCAGGGCTACACAGAGAAACCCTGTCTTGAAAAACTGAAAAAGCAAAAGCAGAGAGAGAGAGAGAGAGAGAGAGCACCTCTCTGCCTTCACGGCTCCTCTGTAGGCCTTGAGCTCCTGCCATCTCCGATTCTCCTCACTCCTCCGGTTCGGTCCCTCTTACTGTGCCTTGCATCCTCCCGCCCTGTCCTCTCCACCCTGCTGAGGTGAGCATGAGCACTCTCCTTCCCAGCTCCCATTGAGGCCTCCTGCAGATCTGCACAAGCTTTCCTGGGGAGCCATGCTTCCCATCTGTCTCCACTAGCCCCTCTCCCAGTCACGGCTCACACCAGTCCCTTCTCAGGATGTCCTCTTTCTCCATGTCACCTTCTTTTCTTGCCCCTCCCAATTTGCGTTTCTAATTATCTCCTGGACACCTTAGAGTATGAGATAATTAAAGCCAAATTATTTTATGTAGAATCCAGATTCTTCTTTAATGTTCTGTCATTCACCCAGTTGTTCTCATTGTAAAGTCAAAGGCTTTGTCCATCCATCACTCAGTCTCTGTCTTTTCTAATTGTAGACTAACTGCAAATATCTCAGCTTCCCCATTCTCAGTGCTCCTCAGCCCAGAGAACAAGTGCCTCTAGCAGAATAAGCACGGGCTCTAAGGCAGCTCTAAGGGACACTTGAGTGCAGAGCCCAGCACACAGCTGTTGGCCCTTGGCCCTATTGACTAAGTACTCTTTGGGTTTTCTGATTTTGGAGGCCTCAAACCCTTGGCTGTAATCATCCCAGCAGGCACTCTGCCACTGAGCCACACCCCAGCCTCTCTCATCTTCTTACTAGTAGATTTTGGATAACAGAAACTGCCTCTTAGGATCGTTGTTAGGATTTGATGAGTAAAATACACAATAAATGCTAAGAATACCTGCCCTAAGTGATCTCACTACCCTCGTCCCTCCTCACCAGTTTATAAGTCATAGATAGGATCAGTGCTTAAAGGTCTCCAGTGGCTTGGCATTGCTTTTTTTTTTTTTAACTTTATTTATTTATTTATTTGCCTTGGTGTTTGCCTGGAACTGGAACTACAGACATTTGTTAGCTGCCATGTGGGTGCTGGGAATCGAACCCAGGTCCTCTGGAAGAGCAGATGGTGCTCTTAACCACTGAGCCATCTCTTCAGCCCCGGCATTGCTTTAAGAAACATTCAAAGTGGACTAGAGAGGTGGTGCAGGGCTTAAGAGTATTTGCTTCTTCTTCCTGAGGTCCTGAGTTCTGTTCCTAGCACACCCATCAGGTAATCCAGGGGATCTGATGCTTTGTTTTGGCCTCCTGGGTACCCACATGCAGACATACGCACGCACACACACAAATAAAAAAGAATCTCTAAAAATTAAACCTTGAAAGTGCTTTGTGTTGGTTCTATGAAAAAAGTATGAGTGTATTTACTTGAACTATGTATACTTACACTTCAGATAGTGAAGAGGCAAGAGCAGTCCGAGATTCCAGGACAGCAGCCTTGAATTGGAGCTGTCCATAGCAAACTGCCATGAGTGGGTATGCTGTCTGTAAAGTCCTCTGGCCTCATCCATGGGCTCTCCATGCTCACCATTCCTAAAATACAGGCTTAGGTGCTAGATTTCTCTCCCTTCACTCCTGCTAAGCAAACCAACCAGGGCCACATCTTTTCCACATCTGCCTTGCACCCAGCTTATAGGAATAAATTGTCTGAGGGTGGAGCTCAGTCTAGCATACATCAGGCTCTAGGTTTGGCCCCTAGTACCAGGAATAAAAACATCAGCAGTAACAAAAATGTGAGCAGGTTTTTATGTCCCTTGTTCTTACGCCCCTGTCTCACCCACCTTTATCTGATGATGCACTCACTGTATTTCTACCAACCACCCCCAGTCACCTTCCCTCGCCCACTGGTCCCTCCGTAGATAGCTTAGGGAAGTTTTTGTTTTCCTGCCTCAGAAAAAGGACAGATTTGGCTGGTTCATTTACTCTCTACTGTGTCATCACATTCCCTCTTCAAACTGGAATGTAAAAGTGGTACCTGGAGATTCAGCAGCCATCTGGCAACCATGGAGAAAGCCAGCATCCTGTAGATGGTCTGGCAAGCTAGAGAAATCTGGTCCTTGAGGGTTTCTTTAGCTTCTTAATGAGCCTGTGATTGTTAACTCTTAAGTCTTGAATTCTAGACAGTAAACATTTCCTGTCAATCCACTCCTAATCGGTAGCGCCCATCAGCTAACCCCAGCTGTCTAGTTTGACATCTCTAAAGCATGTCTAGTAAAGTGCTCATTGATGATAATACCACAAGGTTTAAGGAAGTAATCACACTCTGTGTTGTTTTCCATCTAACACTAGAAACAGTGACTTTCTTAAATTTGTCACATCCTGTCAATTGAAACAACTTTTATGTCGATGAATGACACAGTTAGAAGGTAATGTTTTTAGTTAAAAGGGAAGGTTTGCAGTGGCAAGATGGCTCCGCTCCGCTGGTAGAGTAAGTGAGGTAACCTGAGTTTCTACAAGGCACAGAAAGGTGGAGAGAACCTACTCCATACAATTGTCTTGTGACTCTCACACTTTGGCATGCATGTATATGCCGAAGCTTAAACACACTAGATAAATAAAGAAGCAAATGTGCACCGTCTATTTTATTGCAGATAAAGAATAAATAACAACAGCTAGATATGGTGGCACATGCCTGTAATTCCTATACGAGAGGTAGAAGGCCAGTCTGGATTATAATAAATTCTATATAAAAAAACAAAAAAAAAAACCCAAACCAGAATGAAGAATAAAATGCTGAGGGCTGGACTGGGGATGTAGCTCATTTAGTAGCGTGCTTGCGTCTCATACAGGAAGCCTGCCTGGGCTGTGTCTTCAGTACTACATAAACCCAGCATTGTAGCACAAGCTGTAGCCAGCATTTTGGAGGTGGAAGGAAGAAGGTTAGATGTTCAGGTTTAACTGTTTCTATTAAAATGTGCAGTGTTAAAAAGTACAATTTTTTTAAGAATTTGGTCATCTTTGGATTTTTTTTTTTTTCCCTTAGCACCAAGGATGATTGCTTCAACGTCAACATCCAGCCTCCTGTTGGAGAACTGCTTTTACCTGTGGCCATGTCAGAGAAGGACTTTAGGAAGGAGCGAGGTGAGGGGTTTGCCAGAAAGTTCTTCACTAAGCAGTATATGCCTGTGCTTCCAGCATACCTAGCCAGCAACAGGCCAGCGCACATCATTCCCATTTGTTCTAATGCATACACTCATACTTTAAAAGTACATGTTATGTATGTTTCTGGCAGGGTTGGAAACCAGTTAATATGTCTTTGTAATAATAGATTGATCCTTAACCAATTGTTCAGTTTTGAGAATTGCTCTTTAGCCCCGTGCTATGCTCATGTGTTTTAAGTTCCAGGAACTGGAAGCTCACTGATGTTCTTCCTACCTCTGTAAACGTAACATCTCATTTGCTCATGCATTATTATAAAGTTGTTTTCCATCTCCACATAATGTGCTTTTCCATACACAGTTTCACGCTTTACCTTACTAAATAAAGCCCTACTTATACTATTGAAATACCGCTATTTTTCTCTTGGCTGAAGATATACTTTGACTAAATCAGATCCGAAAGATTTTTAAATATACACCAAAGAAAAATATGTGCAGCAGACTTCAGGTGCTGGTGCTGTTCTTGCCCACAGTCAGGCATGCTTTCTAATAAAGCTGAGGGCCTTTTGTGAACTGATACGGAGGAAGCCTTAACTTTAGATGTGTAAGTGCAATGTTTATAAAAGGAAGATTTATTTAACTGCTGTCATAGCAATGTGGAAAAGTTTATGTGAGCCTAAACTTTTTTCTCACTAGAGGGTATAATAAAAGATCTTTTTTATCTGGAGCTGTTGAGTCTCTTCCTGGAAGTACTGCACACACAAAGCTCCCTAGCCGAGGAGAGGCCATGCTTCTCTGTGGGTTCAGAGAGAGCTGTTGTCCTAGCGTCCCACCAGGAAAATCACAGACAACCCTACCAGTATAGATTCTTTTTTCCACTTGAGACTTGTTAAGTGCTTTTTAAACAGGGATAACTAAATCCAACTTTGCATTTGTCTTTAAGTTGAGTATTGCTATACAAGAAATTATTTCCTTGGTTTTCTTTTTCCAATGATGAATGATTCTCATGTTTGCTATTCTGCCCTTTGCTGGCTAAAGCCTGCCTCTGCTTTACATCTGCTCAACAAACCAAGGTGAGTGACGCAGCAAGGAGGAAAGTGCCGTTTGTAGGGATAGCTCAAGTCTGTACTGCAGATTACTGCATGCCCTTGCCCTCTCTCTTGGCTTTTGTTTAGAATACTTGCGATTTCCATCAAATGTTTTGTACTCTGCTGTGACTGAGGGATTTTTCTCTGACTAGCCATACAGAACCGCTAGTGCACGAGAGAGGTGCACACGGAGAATAGCGCCGTCCTCTGTGGGCCTGTTGCCAAAATTCCTTTTTCTTCTGCCATTTTACTCCTATGGTTGTTGATTATTTGTCTGAATAAACCTGGCAGCTGTTTGCTATGTTTAATAGAGCAGAAAGGCTACTCTGAATAAAGCTATTTGAAAATGTGTTTATATGAAGTATTTGTAAATCCTCGCAGGTCTCTTGGTGTTTCTGTATCATTCTCTCTGTCTTCCTGAATTCATCCTTTGATGTGGGACTTGATGCTGGCAGATTCAACACGGGCTTTTTCAGTACCATCTTTTAGTTATAGGTTTCCTCGGGTTTGCTAATAGAGGTCTCAGTCCACAACTTTACCCAGGGATTGGTGGAACTGCTCCAGGAAGGGAGCTGAGCTCTCACAGAAGAGCCCTCCCTCTTAAAATGACTTGCCAGAGGGAAACCCTAAACCAAAATAAAACCCGCTTATTAATATTTTGTCAGTGTAAAGGTCTAGAAGATGAGCTGCAAGTAAAGGAACATGTGCATGCGTTGGTACATACCAGCTTTAAAACCGGTTCCTACTTTGATAAATACACTTACGTAATTTCACAGGACATACTTTAAAACTGTATTCATTAAGATTTAATTTAAAAATTATAAAGAAGAAATAAGAATATGGTTTTCTTTTACTCCAAAGATACACAAAACAGAAAGAATGTAAAATATTAGAAGTGGTCTCAGCAGACATACTATATTCATATTTCTTAAAACTAAAGCTTTATTTCAGAATAGCACCTTTCCCATCACTTTTTCTCAGTTGTTGGACATACGTGGTCAGAACAACGCGAGTCTGGGCTGAGTGCTCAATCAAATTGGGCTGTCCTATATATTGAAAGTGTTATAGTATTCATATTATTGGGCCTTCGACTGAAGTGTGATTTATTTGTTACAAGTTTGGAGCATCACAGTTAGTTAATGAGCTATGTGTGAGAGCTTCTCAATACTGTAAGTATACTGAAAACAATGAGTTTAGTCTCTTCATTTCAGGAGACCCAGGCCAGTTGTTTATTCCAGGCTCCCTGCTCTCTATCATTCTCTTTATGTCATTTCAATTGCAAATGTAAAATTTAGAAAAATCCTTTCAAATAAGATTTCATTGCATTCTTTCTTGGTTTTTATTTTAGCTATTAATTAAATTTGATAAGCCTAAATTAAATTTTGTTTTATACCTTGAACAAAATATTAAGTTCCAGTAAAGCCACAGCCCTTCCATCTGACAACTTCAAAGTATTTCCCTGAACCTTTACTTTTATAAATGTATAGGCAAACATTTAGTGATCACCATGGAATATTTTTCTTTCTTGTTAATTTGAGAATACCTGATATATTTTCATTAAGCAAAATCTCTAATTTAAGAAAGATACCTAGAATGCTTGCTTACTTTTATTGTGATTTATGCATCCATCTTATGGGCTCCTAGCTCACAAGATGCTAATTCCTTAAATGGTCAGACATTTGCTATTTTCTGGCCCTTAACTACCACAAGCAATCATATTTGATGCCCCTTAATTAGAGCACCTTTCCCCTTCCAGGTTCCTTTCCACCTCAGCAATCGAGACAATACATTTGCTTACCACGCTGCTCTCCTAAGTGTTCTTCTGCATGTAAATTAATCTTGATTCAGTTTACACTGTCATGCTGAGTGGTACAAATTGCCTATAACAATAAAACAGCATGAGTTAAAAATAAAGGGGGGTGGGAAGGCAGATTGAATGTGTGCCTTACTCGATAGGATGTTACTCTGCTTTATGCCAATACATTAGCTGACGATAATGAATCTTCTGTTCTGAAAAGCATGGTTTAGTTGATTTTTTTAATTTTACTTCAATGGAGCAGTACCTTGTCTTTTATAGAACAAGTTAGACAAACCATTAATGACAAGAGTGTTAAGGTTAAATATGAAGCAATGCATTCACTTCTCTGAGTGCTATCCATCTTTCCATTTACAGGAGCTTGACAAAAGTACTGGCTCCGTGCAGCATTTCCTCTAATTACATGCTGCGGGAAACAGGCTTTTAACATAAACATAGTTGCATTCATTTATTCAGCGGTTGCTCTTCAATAGAGCTTAATGGAGACGGTTTAAATCCTAAGTGAGTACACACATCTCGGCAGTCTTATGTCAGCCTCTGCGCTTCCCTTAAAAGCACAGTTTGGCTGCTTGTGTAGTTGTTAAAGCTTCTGCCTAAGACAGAACATAGTGTTCCTGGGCTGGAGAGTGGTTAGTAAGCACGTTCTTTGTTGGACATAGATGTTCTGGTTTTTATCAGAGAGGTGGGAGTTAGGTCTTGTGCAGTGTTATTAGCCTTTTGGGTCTTTCTACGGTTGACCAGAGAGACTTTTAAAGTGTTCAGATTTCCTGTGCCATAAATAACTAAAGTGCATACATAGACTTGGAGGTTAAATAAAAAGGCCTGTGTGTAAGTTTTTTGAAAATATGAAATCAAAATTTACCGTTTTCATAAATTGTGTGGAGTACTGTGAACAGCATCAAATGTCTCCAAAAATTGTTATGTTTAACAGACACCATCAGTGTTCATGACTTAAGTCACAGATGCAAATAGATGACAATTAATGTAATTGTTTTGAAATTTAGCCTGGGTGCTAAATTTCAATATTTTCTCAAGAGTTTGGTGTAATACTGAGTTTGTTGCTGGAACATGTCCACACAAAGCTCTGATGTTAATGGTATGTCTTTTGTTGACTGTGGGGTTTGTCTATAATTTTATTTCACTTACTCAGTTTCTTTTTCTAATACTGTTTGAATTGTCTAGGAATTTAGAATTTTGTGATTTACATTTTTTTCTGTTAGCTGACTTCTCTATTCAGAAGCTCCCATCCATGTCTTTGGCTGTAGATCTGTTCCCCAGACAAATGGCTTTATTGTTGAGTGTAGCTTAGAGTGCCCACGTTCTAGAACCGCATAACTTTTGAGTGACCTCAGTCTTTGCAGCCATCACTGAGTGTCATCGGAAGCCGCTCATCCTGTGTTACTACATTTGATGTCAGTTCGCGTGACGATAATCTTGGGAAGGAACAAGATAAATAGCTAATGATATTAAGAAGGAAGTACTCACCCAAGTAAGAGTGAGCCGTTAACATGTCCCACATTACATTTTTAAAGGGACTAAAGTTAAAAAGTCCTTATTTAGAATCTTAAGTCTTATCCTCTACTAGTTAAAATCAAATTTATAAAGAATGTTCTGTTTGTTTTTTACAGCATTTTATTTTCTACACAGTGAAGCTCTTTTTGATGTTATAAACACTGGTATTGTTTTAATTTTATGTAATTAAGTTCAAATTCCTTTCACAGCAAGACTAGTTGAATGGAGCCTTCCCTTTGTGTTACAGGAACACTCACTGGAATGAATGAGACCTCCGCTACGGTCATTGCTGCACCACAGAACTTCTCTCCCTCCATGATCCTCCAGAAGGTGGTCAATGTTGCCAACCTCGGCACAGTGCCTTCAGGCCAAGATAACGTGCACAGGTGGGCTCAAAACCTGTGCTGTGTGGAAAACTCCTGTATCCATAAGCATCATTTGAAAGCAGTTTTCTTTGTCAGTAGATAACCACACACCCTGGTGGTCTGCTTGATGGATCAGTTTGAGTCAAAGTCTTTTCCCCAATTTATAGTATCCTTCTGGTCCTGGCATGGCTGCTCAGACAAGGTCTCCGGTTTATAATAACTTGGTGGCTTCTTAAGATGCCTTTTACAAGGCTGTGAAGAGTTTATTGTTGTGTATTTGAGTTTTTAGGAAATCAGGAGTAGGGCACTGGGTGCTACAGTAAGAGTCTTCCCTTGACAGGCACTGCTGCTTCTGATTTCTAACAAGCTGCTGGACAGCCAGCAGGCCAAATATAGCTTCTGTGCTCAGACCGAGTGAGTACCTCCTCCCCACCAGGCACCTGAATAAGAATAGCATCCAGGTCCTGAGAGGCAGTAGCAAGTGTGGTTCATATTTGCCTGTAGCTTCTGGTGAAAATAAAGAGAAGAATTACCCCTATGCACACGTTTATTCAAGAGGCCTTTGTGAGCTCAAAGGAGTCATTACTCACTACATCACGGCATACCTTTGCCAAACACTGTATTTGGTGCGTTCTTTCTCATCCAGTCATCGGTTACAGAAGGGTACTTAGATTCAAAAGGTAGCTGTGGGGCCTGTTTAGTTCTTTCTTCTGTATCAGCTCAGAAGCAAGAGAGACTGTAAAATATTCCCATTGGGTGTTAGACGTGCGCCTGGAGATCTGAGGCAGGTTCTTCATCCTCCTACGGGCTTCCCTTCACCGCCTTTGTGGAAATGGATAGAAAGCTAAAGGGGGAGACTGAAATCCTGGGACAACTACAGCAGGACGTTAGCCTGCCCTCAGGAGAGCTGAGAGGCCATTGTTCACAGCTCCCTGATTGCTCTGTGCTCTTGGGACAGCAGCAGTCATGTGTGCTATTCAAAAAGAATGCACTTTGTTTGTATGTTTTGCTTATAGCAAGAAAAGGGAATGGAACTTGGAGTAAATCAGTTGAGAATGCTAAGATTTACATTTCTTAATTTATAAGAAACCCTGTCTATCTCATGGAGGTTGGTGGTTAAAGTAAGCCAACGGAATGAAGAAAGGTCACACCGGAACCATAATGTAGATTCAGCCATCTGTCAAGCAATGTTGCTCAACAGGAAAGAAAATAAAGCTTTTTCAGGAAAAGGAGAGCATTTTGTTCTGAGTTCCCTGTTTGGTTTGTTTTCCCGCTGCACTGGAGTCTGGCCTCTGTCTTGTACGTGGCAGGCAGCCCCTGGCTGCTTCCTTTTGCTTTCCCGTGAGTTTCTCATTGTTTATGAGTTCCGAAAACTGGAAGCATGAGGGCGTCATTGCTGGCTTTAACTTCTGGCATATTGTAAAGTGTTCCCTTCGCTCTAGAACTGCATCGGTCTGCAGGCTTCACCATGTCCTGCAGTGCACAGAAGACAGGCCATTGTTCTCACACCGAATTTCTGCTACAATTTTTGTGTGTAAGTTGTTGGGTTGTGGATTTTGCTCTTCAGAAAACAAGTCAGTCTTGCAGATTTTTATTTCTAAGATGAAAAGAAGCAAAATTAGTTCTTAAATTAAGCTAAATAATATGAACACTATCTTCCTGCTAGTCTAGGAAGATGATGTAGGAGGGACACAGCATAGTTTTATTTTCTACTGACAGAAATAGAGGCTTCATTACAGAAGAGAAAGAGAATGGAGTGGGCTGGAGAGCAGGACTGCTGTGAGATTCAAAAGCCAGTTTTATAATCCTGACTAACAAATAATTTTTCTGGAACTTGTTCTGGAAGTTTGCAACCTCTTGCCTGGTCAAATGACTTTAATTAAAAATTACAGTCAGAGCTAAATTATTCCTGCTAATGCAAAGACAGATAAGTCAGAACCACTTACTTTAATGTGGAGATGGCACCCAGCCTTAATGTGCTTGGTCCTCATGTACAGGATCTCATGGTACTTTTCTCTTTAGTTCTGTCGTTAATGGCCTGACTTTGGGGCTCTGCAGCCTAGGGGAGGAAGAAGATCGACAGGAATAAAACGTCTATGTACATTAATAGACTGTGCTGTCCTAACTTGCCACTCAGTCCTGCTACACCTAAAAATATTTCTTTTTTTTTTTTTTTTTTTTTAAAAAAAAACACTTTTATTTATTTATTTGCCTTGGTGTTTTGCCTGGAACTGGAACTACAGACAGTTGTTAGCTGCCATGTGAGTGCTGGGAATCGAACCCAGATCCTCTAGAAGAGCAGCCGGTGCTCTTAACCACTGAGCCATCTCTCCAGCCCCCCACCTAAAAATATTTCATGTGTTGCAAAAAAATATGGCCATATAGTGCCCTAAATGTTTTTAAGGCTTCCAGGCCATAACACTTCATTATTGTATTTTTCAATCAAGTCCATTCAAGTGTTTTACTGATTATCAAACATTCTGCCATTGTTTTTAGTTGTTTATAAAATATTTATCAATGCTTTTCCTAATTTTACTTAAATAATAATTGCTGATTACAGTTTAATAGCAGAAATTGACAGTTTGATATTTTTTGAGTTGCTGTATTTTGTTAAGACTGTAGCATTTGATGTCATGTTACCACATGGGATGTTGTTTTTATATCTAAGCCTAAATATCATCCACTGGTGACAACATTGAAACCCTATGAGGTTCTAATGACTCCAACACTTTTCCCCAAGCGCTTTTTTGAGTTTCTGAAAGTCCAGGACCATCCACACTCTAATATTTATAAGCAGTAGTTGGCTTTAGATTATTTTTAAAACACCAAACATGGAAAGTATTTGACTCTTCCAATTTAAGCTACTAAATTTTGTTATATAACAAACTGGCATATGATCTGCTTAATTTTTGAGATTATTTTTTTCTTGCAGGACTTGCAGGACTTTTCACGATGCCATTGTATTCTTCTTAACCAACCAATGAATACAATTTCTCTCACCTCGCTCTGAAATAGTCTATTCCTACAGCTCCCCAAAATTTGAATATTTTTGTTAAATACCAATTTTAAAAATGTGAGTTTCTATGAAAAGTAAATCTTAATGAGTTAGCCTAACTATGCAGCAGTATGAAGTGGGAGCTCAGTGAACAAGGAACAGAAAAATGGTGCCTATTCCTTCAACAGTAATACCTCTCACTAAGAAAGCGGTCCCTGGCCCCGGGAATGTAGACCGGTCATCTCAATCACTAGGGGGCTGAGACAGGAGAATAGGAAGTTCAAGGCCTGCTTGGGCTACTAAGTGAGTTCAAGGTTGGCCTGACTCCAAATAGAAAGTAAAACGTGTGCTGGGAATGTAGCTGAGTGGTAGAGCACTGGCCTGGCAGTGTGCTGCTCAAGGCTGTAAATATAAGCTTTATGGAGTCACATCAAACACTGGAACATCTGTTTCCTCAGTGCTTTTAAAGGTGACTGAGAAAGTGTACCTGCCTTTAGTTCACACGTATGGGGACATGATTTTCCTAACCCACGGGTAGCATTAGAAAGTTGGTGCACTACTGACTGTCTGCCTCCTGTCTTCCTGCTGCTTTTTCTTACTGCTCTTATGAAAGGTGCTGTGAAAAGAACTTTATCAGCCATCTTACCACGTTACCTGCTCTGCTGTTTTCCAGGTAACAGTTACATTTAGGAACAAGCAGCCTGGGAATGAGAAGTGGAATGGCTTTATTTCTTCTCATGAAATGTGTGTCTCACTATGCATTGTGGGAATCTTAAGTCAGAACTATGAAGGTACCATGAGTAGAGCCTGTGAAGGTAGCATGGCTGGCCAGCATTCACAGCATGCGATGGAGTTCTCGTGTTCTAAAGGAGGCTACTAAGGACTAGCTGTGGGAGTCACAGGGTCATTGAGGGCTAGAAAAATGTCTGAGAAAAATTCAGTGTTACTGAGAAGGCTCCTGTCAGCAATGTCGTTAGAAACTGAGGTGCCATGCTCAGTTGTACTAGTGACAGTGCAGGTAAGTAACACTGTACCAAAACTCAAAAGCTAAATGTCCATCCATAACCCCCAGGCCTCTAAAGATAGTCTCTGGGAAGAACTAGGTGGGAGACTGGGTGAAGCTTATCCACCTAGAACTTGTGTGACTCATCTCAGCACACCAGGATATGCGTGTATGTTCCAGAGTCCACGGGGTGGGCTGGTCCTGGGTTACCTAACTAAGGAGAACCATGTGGCATAGGTAAAAATACTCTCCTATGTTTATATAGATTCTTTTCAAAAGCAGTAAGGGATCCTAGTAGGTGAGGGGTATATACTGACTCTCGGGCCTCATGCCTGCCCTCAAGCCTGTACTCTGTGCCCCAGGAGAGAGAGGTGTTGCACAGGTTCTTCTGTGAGTTAGTCACAGCAGTCTCCGGCCACTAAGAAGGGGTATGTTTCACCAGTCCCAACACTTTCACCAGGTTCAGAACTGCAGTATTTGCATGGGGATTATAGTTACTGTGTGCTTTCTTGTCATCTCATGAACAGCAGGTCTACTCAGTTGGCCATGTACTGGGAAATGAAATACTTGGGTGCAGACTGGGCACCTGCACAATTCTAGGGTGCTTGGCTGCCCCGCTAAGCTGTTGTAGAGGCATTCCCAGCCCATGTTCAGTGCTTCTGTTTCTTCCCTCATAGATGCTAATTAAGGCTCCCTTTTTGTCTTCCTTTTTCTAATTTTAAATATGCTGACCTATGCACCTTTTAAAGATCTTAGTAGGGGAAATGCTTTGCTATTATTCTAGTCACTAATTACTGAGAAAGTCCGGTGTTCTAAATTGAGTAGTATATTCATGACATTAGCTGCTGACTTATCAGCAGTCGATAATTTAAAAGAAAGGTACAGGTGACTTCTTCAATTTCACTCCAGTAAGGCCCATTACCATGTGATTGTTTACATGATATTTATTAGGGATATACATGTATGTATCTTTTTCTGTCCATAAGATCTGTCATGAGTCTCCTGAATGGACAGTGGCTTCTCGGTGAGGGGCCTAGTGGTTGCTTTTCTTTCATCCAGGTTGATTGAAGTTGTGATAGTGTAGGTGGGTTTTTAGGGCTTGTTCTATTTGCTTGTTATTTTAGTTTTGGTTTGGGTATGGTGTGGCTTTTGTTTATTTTGAGATAAATAAAGCCTTTCGGATAGCCTGAGTTGGCCTGGAGCTTGCCTCAGCCTCAGATTATAGGTGTGAGCCACCACATCTGGCTCCAGGATACTGTTTTTGTTTATTGATTTCTTTTCTTATAGAATCTCCAGGAAATTTAAATTTCACATGGTTTTTGAGGTATTTTGCTTACCCTGTGATATTGTCTTGATGCACACATATCCGAGAGTGCTGCCAATCCTGACTTAATCCGCCCTGAAACAAGGGTTTCTATAAACATTGGTTGATGTAATGATATATGACTGGGTCTCTTCTCCAATATGATGCCTTTTGAGTTCTTAGGAACTGAGTTAGGTTTAGTGATCCTTGCGCCTTCTGCTGGCTGGTGGCTTTCCACTAGAGGGCAGCACTGCTTTTGAATCCGCTTTGTACCTACTGGCTCAGAAGCAGTGTCTCATTTCAAAACAAATGCAGACCTCAGGAAATTTTACACAGAAAGCTGGTCTGAATATTTCACACATAACCAAACTGCTCAGCAGATTCTTTCTTTAAAATGTTCTGTATTTAACTTTTATTTAATTTCTCCATTTGTGAGGTAATACGTTATAACACAGCAGTTTGCTGATGGGAATAAATAGATGTTTTCATGTAAAAAAGAAATGAAATAAAAGTATTCTTCTGAGTTGACAGTTTTGTCAGGGATTAAAGGAGATAAGAATTGACTGTGTGGTCCTCTTGTTAACAGCATCTCATCCCACACCTCACCAAGCAGGCACTGAGAGATGCTGTGCAAGGATGGGGGGCTTTGTGTTTTCTTTGGGAAGTGCATTTAAGTTTCAGCTTTTCTATACAAAGAAAAAGAACGTATCACTGAGCTGATGAGATGGGGTGATTTTAGCCATCTTCATGATTGAAACAGGGATCTACAATTCAAAGGCAGCTTCTCATCTCCCTTAGCTCTTTCATCCGTGTGTCAGGGAGAAGTGTCCCCAGTGGTCAGGTCAGCTTTTAATGTACTTGTCTCAGATAAATTCTCTTAGTTTTAATCTCTTAATTTTTTCTTACTATTAGTAGTATAATGGACTTAACTTTAAATGTAATTTTATTGTCAGCAAAATAGAATTCTTTGCAACATACAGAATCTCTGTTTAAAATCTCTGTCTGATTAAACTGTATTAAGCCAAGGCAGTAAAGATTTACAACTTTGAATCCTTTGGAAAACAATATTCCAAATCTCCATGCTGTGGTATTGATGTTTAGGACCTCATTCATGCTGGGCTTTCTTACATATAATGACTGTGCGACTTCATTACACATTTGTCAACTTTGGACTAATTATTTTTATACAGCGAGGGCAGGGCAGTGCATCTTGTGATGGCCTCTTACTAATAGGATTCTGTCTGCTTCAGCAGGCAGTAATTGAAGGCTTCATGTACAGAGTCAGGAAAAAAGTTTAGCCTGAGTGGCCATTGTCACAGCTTCTGATAACCAGTAGAACAGAAAGCACAAGAAAATTGAACTCAGAATAGAAAATGAGAACGCAGGAAGACTGTCCAAGAGAAGAAAAAAGCATGTCGGCAAGCTGTTGTTAGGTGCGGAGTCTGCTTCTGCATAAGGAGCTCGTTTGTGGGTGTTGTGAGGTGGGGCACCTCTCAGGGCGACCTGCTTTCACTTGTCTGTTACTTTACTCCTGAGAACAATTGAGCTATAGTGCTTCCTTTCTTTGAGAAGAAAAGAAGGAACAGTTTCTCACAAATTTAAATGAATTGCAGACAATATATTTATTCAGAATTTATTGCTATGTAACCAGTTTCACCATTCCAACAAGAGTTCCAACATAACTTTTAAAGGAGTGAAACATGTTTTTATTCGGGTCACAGTTTGAGCTTATTTGTCCGCTTCCTTGACTCTTAATTGCTAGAGATGACAGCCGATACATTTAGTAAGATGTTACCCAGATACATCCCAGTGCTTTCCTTCAGCTGGTGATTATAAACAGTGAGTGCCTAACGTTAGGATGAAATGAAAAGCATCCAGATGCTGTCCGTATAATAGCATGGAGCCCTGGTACACAGAAAGCATGTCCTTCCTGCTGTCCACTGTCCTCATTTGTGGTGTCCCTGGTTTCCAAGTTTGATGAGTCTCCTGGTACTCCCCCACCCCACCCCGTTACAGCTCTATTCCAAAAGATTTTGTAGTTTTCATTACTGGTGACTTTAGATGAAACAGGCAGACGATATTTTAATTGTCTAACTTGTAAGAGCAAGGATATTAAAAATGACCAAATTAAGTCAGGATGCTTTGACTCACAGGAGCATAAGTAAGCATATAATTTTAAAAGGAGAAAATCTTTCTTCAGCTTTCTGACATAATGGTTGGTTGTATAATACATGCTGGGTAGATAAGAAAAACCATCTGTGGACTGATGAAAACAAATATTGAGTGTGTTTTTGCATCGTTGAGAGTGCTTTGGTTTGAACCGCTGCTCTGCCATGTCCTGCTCCTGTGTCCCACCTAAGTGCCTTCAGTTCTGTGGGCCTTGGCAACCCCATCTCTGCCAGTACCTGCCTTGTGGGTCAGATGAATTTATGTAAGTACTTGACAGCCACCTCTAGTCACATGGTAGAAACATAGCTACTTGACAGTGACCAGAATATTATCTGCCTCCTGGGGGGGGGTGTCACAGTAGGACCTTGTTTGAGACAAAGTACTGAAGACCTGATGTCACCCACCAAATTTAACATGCATTTACAACCAAGGTTTCTAGATAGTATTTATTAACTTATATTCTTCCCATAACTGTAACATAAATATTTGCTAAAACATGGCCTGTTGAGAATTTAAGTGACAAGCACTCTGGGGAGTGCTTTTGCCTCCATGGACCCAAAGAGGCCTGCTATAATCGTGCTATCCCCCCTTTTTGAACTGACAGGGACATGTGAGAACATCTGATCTTCAGTTCCCCTTTAAAGCACCATCTCAGCCTGTGCGCTGCTTGAACACAGACGCCTGCTTAGAAGGCAGCAGCAGCAGCGCACAGGCTTGGCTGCTAGGATTCATGCTCTACTACTGCAGTCTAAGCCAGCGCCTCTGCTTTCATGTTCCTGCTCTTTCAGGTCCTGGGAATTTTGTAATCTCTGCAAACATACTAACACTTGTCTTTGCCTAGTTGTTGACATTAAGTCTTTACGGTTTTTTAATGGAATAGAAATAAAATGTGCCTTGGGGCTATGCAGCCCTGAAATTCAGATGGTGCTTTATGTTTCTGTTCAGCCATAATCTCCTCCTCTGTGGTCCCCAGGCACAAGTGTTAAGTAAATAAAAGGAGTAAGAAAACTATTGTTCACATAATTATAACCCTGTCAGAAATAGAGACCTCTGTTGAAATATTTATTGAATGAATTACACATACGATGTCCAGATCTCTAAGGAAAGGACTATGGAGCCATCGTATCTTAGCAAACTATAGAAATACCTTTCTCCTGTGAAGCTATATGGCCTCTAAAATTTAGACAAGATGCTGGAGAGATGGCTTAGTAGTTAAGCATGCTCACTGATTTTCCAGAGGTCCTGAGTTCAATTCCTAGCAACCACATTGGGTATCACTTCATCTTCAGGGGATCCCACCCCCTCTTCTAAATTGGGTAGGCCTATACACGCATGCACATAGACCCATACAGACACATATACATAAAGATAGTTTTTAAATTTTGACAAAAGAAATGCATGGATCTATAAGGAACCATAAGAGGTGAGGAAGAGGTTTGTACTCTCACAAATTGGGGAGTGGGGTGCCCAGGGTGCCTAACCTCTGTGTGTTTGTATACAAAGCAGATATGTATGAAGAGCTTATAAAAATTTTTAGAAACATGGCTTTGGTTTACACTCCTAAACCGGCTCACTAACATTGCTTCTCTGCAGTAACTGCCTCTCCAGTTCCTCCCAAGTTTGCAGCATGTTTAAAGATATGTAGAAATGATTAGAACAGTTCTGGTGGACTTTACCAACAAGCCATTAGCTATGGTTTTACTATGTGTTGTCAAAGTGTGGGTCATATTTTGAGCCAAGGAAGATGAGTATATCTGGTTTTCTTTCGTTGAATTATTTCTGTTGTTGAAGAAGTCATTTTCATTGTTCTATTTGGGCCAAACATGGCTTGTTACAATCTTTAACAAAAGAAGAATCTAATGTGTTAGATAAGATCTTGATGTCATTTTTAAAAACTCAAAAAAGAAATTACTTTTCATTTAAAGAGAATCTGCTTCCTGCTTAAGTGGCTAATATTTTAATTAAGTTGGGAGTGAAGTTTTCTGAGTGCCTCCTGATAAACTCCTTCTTTTATGTTGATGGTAATTAAACAGATCCCTGAGGACACTGCGCGCTCTGTGCATGGCCCATGCTGATTGTCAGACCTGAGACACTGACCAGTTGGTTTGCTCTTGAACAGTCCGCAGCGTGCTGTCAGCGCAGCAGGTTTATTTCTGTGTATTGTGAGCTGTTGTCAGGGCTAACTGGGGGCCATTGTGGCTGAAGATGTTTCGCAAATTGAGGCAGATGGCTCAGATTCAGACACGTGTCATCCGGGGAGGGGAAAGGGGATTGGCCCTGCAAAGTGGGGTCACAGCAGGTCACAGACCTGCTCCACACTTGTTAGTGTTTTCAAAAGCTCATGGGCTGCACCTTTGTTTTTCTCCAGCCATCCCTGCAGTTAGAGTCCCTCCCCCCAAAATGTGCAGAACATGGTCCATAAGGAAGAGAGAGGAATAGAAGAGAGGGGGGCCAGTCTCCCTCCCAGCCCCGAGCCCACTGTGCATGCAGAATGAAGGAGCGGGATCAACAGAGGTTCATTGTGCCTCCAGCAGCTTTCAGTGCATTGCAGTGTTAAAGGGCTAGTTTTGCTTTTAATTCCATGTAATTGGTAGGCTCTTCATGTCTTGGAATTTAGTAATAGCCCATTAGATCTCAACTTTCCTGTTATATTCTAAAGCAAAAAGAAGGATCTAATTGTCTGAATATTAAACAGGGGTGGGGGGAGCAATTGGGAAGCACTTGACTGTCATGTGACTTTGTTTCATATCACTATTAACAATAGAGATTGAATTTTAATATTTTATAATGTACATAAAATTATCTAACATCTTGCATAATCATTTTTGAATATGAGGAATTAAAATTCTAAGCTCTTTGAGAAGGCACCTTTTCTTAAAATTAATATATTTTTATTTTATTTATAATAGTGTTTTGCCTGCATGTATATCTGTGTTAGGGTGTCAGATCTTGAGTTACAGGCAGTTGTGGGTGGCCATGTGGATGCTGGGAATTGAACCTGGGTCCTCTGGAAGAGCAGCTGGTACTCTTAACCATCTCTCCAGCCCCAAGAAGGTATTTTTTTTTTTAAACATTTTTTAAAAATAAAAATGTGGCATATTTGAAAGGCATGGTAAATGTCAGCTGTCAAATGAATGGGTGTTTCCTACATATATCATAAGGAGAGAACCCTCATGTGTCTGCTGTTCAAACCAATAGGTGAAATAGGCTTCCTTTGCTTTTCCTGTTTGTGAAATACACTAAAGTGGCCTGCCTGTGGTAAGTACAGGCTTGGCAGGTCAGGGATTTCCCTAAGGGATACTTGGCTTTAGGTGTAGGGCAATAGGGAACCTTCAATTATCTTATTTTTAAAATGCTTGCTTTATTAAACCTACTTGAGCATATGTTGTCTCCTTTTTTTTCCTTTGAGGATGAAAAGTCTTTCTCTTTTTTTCTTGCAGGTTTGCAGCTAAAACAGTGCACAGTGGGTCACTGATGCTAGTCACAGTGGAACTGAAGGAAGGCTCCACAGCCCAGCTTACCATAAACACCGAGAAAACCCTGATTGGTTCTGTTCTGCTTCGGGAGCTGAAACCTGTCCTGTCCCAGGGGTAACCTGCTTACATCTGGACTTCAGGATCTGGCACACAACAAAAGTGCCTGGCACCCACTACTGCTGCCTTTCATTTATAATAATAGCCCTTCCATCTGGCAGTGGGAGAACACTCTTGACATTCTTGTCTCCTGCTTTAGAATGCTGCTGCTGTGTATCTATCATGTATGCAGTCCGTTCCCCCCTCCACCTTGCTAACCAAAGAACAGATATTTTACTGTCAGTTTTCTCAACTCTTGAATCCATACAACATTTCCTCCGCCCTTCGACTTCTTTTGGCATCATCTTCCTCCTCGTTTTTGAAAATGATGGGTGTGAATCGGATAGTGCAAGTGCATTGAGAATATTCCTCCTTCAGCAGTGAGCAAAAGTTAGTGAGGAGATCACCCAGACAGCCTCTCTGCTTAGCATATAAAAGGAGGCAACATACTTTTTTAAACTAAATGCAAAAAAAAAAATGATCTTTGCAAAGTTCCATTTTTTGAACTTTCTCATATTGTAATTGGTTATGGACAATTGTCATCATGAAGTTACTCCTGAGTAATAAGGTAAATAAACTAGCATTTGCCTGTCCTGACCCTCACTGGCTGAATTCTTTATTCCCAAGTTTTTTCGGTCACACTGTGGAGACTCATGGGGCTCTAACGGAAGACAAACGGTTCCCAGCAAGGTGAAGTGTCCGTTGGCTTTGCTTTCCTCACTGCTTCTCTGAGATGGGTTTCACTGAGCAGCCTGCTCTGCTCTTAAACTTGAAATCCTCCTGCCTCTGCTTCTGAGTGCTAGGATGACAGACATGCTTCAGCACTTAGCTCTCGAAACTAATAAATTTTCTAATTGTGCTACAGAGTGATTAATAAGTGCTTAATACACATAATAGCAAAACAAAACCTTTGTGTGAAACGTAAAACATCTTTTTCTAAGCAGTTTTAATCTTAGAGATCTGATTACCATATCTGCTACACCTGCTAAATAAATCCTGATTTTCATGTTTCCTTTAAAAATCTTGGCCCCTAACTCTTACTGAAACTAGCTCGTACATAATTGATTAAATGCTATTAAAACTCTGTGTCTACATATATATTAGCATCTTTCTATAGATTATTTGCTCATTTAAGCAAGTAGCCATCTTCATCAAAATTGTTCTATATGAATTAGAAACATATGTTTCTATATGAAACTTTTCTAATGCTTTTATGTTTTTTGTTGGTGCTGTTGAGACAAACACAGGCTAGCCTGGAACTGACTGTACCCGAGGCTGGCCTCAAGTTTGCTGTGATCTTCCTGCCTCCACCTGCCAAGCACTGGGCTTACAAGTGTGTAGCACATGCCTGGCTGACCTGTCGTGACCTCTCTGACACAGGTGACTGTGTTTGGAGTAACACAGGCTGGTTAGTTCCCTTTCATTAGTGAGTACCACAGCGACAGCCCTTCAGTTCTCTTCTCTTCTAGACATGTTCTTAGTATGTGCATGGCACTGGCTGGCCAGCCACTCCTGGGCTCAAGGGATCTCCCCTATCAGACTCAAAAGTAGCAAGCACTGTAAACATATGCCACCAAGCCTGTCAACAGTAACTTTTTAAATTTATTCTTACTCATAGTTAGGTGTATTGATAGGGGTGCATTTTGCCTTCAGAGGCCAGAGGCCTGGGATCCACTTAGAGCTGGAGTTCCCAGTGACCCTGAGCACTGATATCTGATACTGGAAATTAAACTCGGGTTGGCCGAAGAGCAGCATTGTACCCTTCCCTGTGGAGCTGTAGTTTGTCCTAATGAGCATGTGTGCTGAAAGGAAGCAGAGGGGCCATTGAAATGTGGGGTGTACATGACAGTTAGAAAATGAGTCATAGGAAGAGCAGGCAGGCTATAGTGAAACCACAGTTTTAAGCTCTTACAATGGAGACAGTAAACAGGATGATTAAAATTTCTATTCTTAGTCAGAAATACACTTGTAATCTCGGCAGAGCTGAGATGGGAAGATTGCAATAAAGCCCAGACCAAAAACAAATGTCAGCTCCCAAAATAAAGCAATGACTCGGAGTGAAGAGGATAGTCACATGTCACATCGTCACACTGGTCCTGTAAGATTTTCTCACCCAGTGACATCATACCCATATTATTTTGTGCAAGAACACGCTGTGTTTGCACAATGATAAAGCATTTCTCGGAACACATCTCTGTTGCTAAGCAACACCTCCCCTTGTTGCTCTAGAAGCCCATGTTCTGTCCACTCTGGGACCAGGGCTGATGTAGCAGTCCTGACTCACAGAACCCCCTTTGTAGGTTGTAGTTTCACCAGCTCCCCTTTAGAAACCTCCTGTCTTGGGGCCTCAGAATCTTAGATTTTTAGTAACTTTTGCAGTGTTATCACACTATTTTCTGGAGGGGAGGGGAGAATACTGTCATCAGTCCAGGAAAAGTGCATGTTACAACAGAAAGGTTCTTATTTGTCTTGGGGCACTTATCTTTGAAAAAGTCAGATATAAGTTACTTTTGGCTGCCAGTTTTCATATTTTAAAATCTGTGTTAGGACTGGGGATATAGTCCCCACCGCTTTGGTTCAAATGACCCTTCACAGGGATCACCTAAGACCATTGGAAAACACCATTGGAAATTTGTTCATATTACAAATTATAACAGTAGCGAAATTACAGTTATGAAGTAGCAGTGAAAATGTTGGGATCGGCACAGCATGAGCTATCAAAGGAGTGCAGCATTAGGAAGGCTGAGAACCGCCAGCTCAGTGGTAACAACCCCAGTCTCCAGGGCCTGGTGACCTGAGTTTCTGTCCCTGGAACTCATAGGGATCCACTTGAGTAGCACACAGCTGAACCCAGCTCTCCTGTGTGCCAAAATGAGAAGCCAGGAAGCCTGCAGGCCAGTCAGCTTGAAGCACCCAGTGGAGACCAAAACACTGTGAAAGGCAAAACTCCAACTCCTAGAGGTTGCCCTCTGACCTGCACTGCCCTGATATGCACACACACACACACACACACACACACACTTTTTTTGGGGGGGTGTATGATTTGTCAATGTGACACAAACTGGAGGCATCTAGGAACAGAAAACTTCAACTACGGCCTTGAATGGGTTATTTGATTGATGTGGGCCAGCCCACTGCATACAATACACCACTAGGCAGAGGGGCCGTATAAAGAAATAAGCCAGTGCATCACCCCCAGGGTCTCTGCCTCAGTTCCTGCCCTGACTTCCGTCCACGATAGACTGAGCAGGGCATGTAGCCAAATAAATCCTCAGGCTCTGCAGTTGCACTTTGGTCAGTATTACATCACAGCATAAAAATAAACTAGACCACAGAGGTTTGTTTTTTAAAAATATGTTAAATCAATAAATAGTATGAATCATTTGGCAGTAAGATGGTATTTATCTGAAATGTAAACTGCCAGCTGAAATAATTTTGCCATTGATATTTTTATAATACTAAGGTATTTATCACATAAATAAAATCAGAAAATGACAAATGTTCCACACTTGAGGTTTTGTGTTGTATGACAGTACTCCTGTGTCTTTGCCACATATTTTTATAGCTTGATCATAATTGTGATTACCTTCAAACTGTTTCATTAAGTAGAGTTTGTTAATGCTGAATTTTTAATCCCAGCTGTATTTTCTTCATTTTAATGTTTACTTAAAGGGATATTTTAAACACAGCCCTCTGGATGTGTAATTCATACTGAGTCTCATACTTGGTGCCAGTCTATTTTCTTTGTTGATTATAAGGTAGAGAATTATTTTAAGCAAGAAGGGGATGGAAACAATGAGCATATTAGGTTTAGAAACTACATTCAACACTTCCCCTCTCCCCCTGCTCCCTCCCTGTGATCATCTGCAAACATATAGAGTAACTACCAAATTTGCCTAACATGTTGCCTGTGCTTCCTTTATTGAAAATATACTTGCTCTATTTCAGCAAGGATAAGAATTCAGAATGCTAAGTAATACAAAGGGAGGTTAAAAAGCAAAGTGGGCCAGCTGAAAAAAATCTAAGGAGGACTTCCACCTTCGCAGATTCTTCTCACCGGTCTCTGGTCATGCAGCAGACTTTGTTTAAAGGGAGGGAAATGCTCTGCACAAAAGAGAGAGAAAGCAGGGCCTCAAGAACTGGCTGTCTAAAGACTGCATTGAGCTGTGCCACGGTGTGATCAGACACATGATAAAGATCTTAACACACACACACATGCATACACATACATATATCTATTTGTACACTCCTCTCCAAGAACCCTACACCCAGGCTGGCCAGCAGGCTCAGCTAATAAAGAACTTGCCCTCAATTCTGATGACCTGACTGTGATCCCTGGGACCTACACAGTGCAAAGAGAACCAACTCCTCAAAGGTCCATCAGACTGCACACAGTGACACATGTGCGCACCCACAGAAATAAATACATGTAATAGAAAAAGAGACCTATGCCATAATTGTCAATACAGAAAGGTACTGGGCTAGGCAGTAGTGGCAACTGCCTTTTATCCCGGCACTCTGGAGGCTAGTGAATCTCTGAGTTCAAGGCCAGCCTGGTCTACCGAGTGAGTTCTAGGACAGCCAGGGTTACATCAAGGAACCCTGTCTCAACAAAACAAAAAAAAAGAGAGAGAAGGGAAAAGAAAAGAGAAAGAAGGTAGGGGGCAGAGAAGAAGAAAGGGCAGAATGGCCCAAAGGGCCATCACAAGTTAGTAAGCCCTAGCTTCCAAACACTGTTTTTTCCATGCTGATGCTGAGATGCCTCATTCCATCCTGCTCCATCCATTGCTTGTAGGCTGGTACTCAGTGACTTCCTCATTGCTTCATCTCGGAATCTTCTTCCTCCCCACTCAGCCTTCCACCTCAGTTTTCACTGCTGAGAAAGTCTCCATAGTCGCTTTATTTTGATCTAGAAATAAAACAAGTTGTCATATAATAGATCAGTTCTAAACTGAGGATGGAGCAGCAACAGAGAAGCCTGCCTTTGGATGGACCAAGGACTTAGCTGGGGCTTCCCAGGCATCATCCTTTCCTTCCATGTCTGCCTGACAAGCAGATTCACTACCAGCAGTGCTTTGCTGTCTGTTTTGGTCACTTGCTTTTTGCCTTGGTGTTTGTTTTATTTTTTCCATGTTACAGAGTGAAGAGAATTCTATGATCTGACTACTGATCATCTGAACAATAAACTTGGAACAGCTGTGAAGGCTGAGGTGGTGTTGCCAGGAAGCAGTGAAGTGACTGCCAAGTAGCACCTGTGTCACTGGATAAAAGGGATGAGGCAATCAGAGGTGGGCAGTCTCAACTGAGACAGTGATCGAGGTCTTCACAATGGTATGGAATTTAGGAGAGAAGAGAGTTTTCAGGTATGGGATAAGAATATAATGTTCTCTGTCTTGCCTAGCCCCACCCCCACCTCATCATCAATGGCAGTTTAGAGAAGGCATGGATGGAGACAATCCATGAAGGAAAATGTGAGCTCTGCTAATAGTGGAAGGCAGAAGCTAAAAGTTCACACCCACTGAGCTGGAAGTTGAGAGAGCCAGGCCTTCTGGGTCTGACTTTCCACTGTAGACTGGACATACATCCCTGGACATGCTATTTTCTGAGTCATTTTGTCTTTGTGGAGCCAGTTTTACATGAGTAGCCCCTTGAACATGTGATCACTAGCTGATGCAGTGAACGTGTGTGTGCACCAAGGTGCCTAGACCCTCATCTGAGAGTGTAACCAGTGGTAGAGCACTTGCTTATCATTGGCAAGGCCACAAGTTGCCAGCACTTGTGGCACTGCCAAAGTCCACAGCACTACCAAAAAAAAAAAAAAAAAAAAATCAAACTCATCTCTAACCATAAGCTAAAACCCTGGTTTACAGCTTCAAGGACCAGATATATCAAAGGTCTAGATTTAAATATAAAAAAAAACCTTTCTGCTGACCATGCATAAAGCTCCCAATAGGTTCATTTATGTCAGGCTTGAGACTGCATATGCCACATGGGTGATTGGGGGAACAAGTCAGCGTCTTCACTGTTCATCAACAGCATGAAGTGAGATGGAATGGAGAAAGCACAGTGGTTTCTGATTTGACCCTCTAGAACAGTAGTTCCTTGGCCTACTCTTTCAGAGGAGTATGATAAGTAAGGGCTCCATTGTTGATGCCAGCCAACCAGTCCCCCGGGGTTGCTAGGGGCAGGCACTCAGCTAAAAATACAACAGAAGATAGGAAAGAAACTGGGTGGGTCCCCATGGTTCGAAACCAGAAACCATGAAATGAAGTTCCTTAGTTTATTTCTGAAAGTGCTTATATACATTTTCAAGCCAGGATTTAAACAAAGCACATAGTACAAGCATTCAAACACTATCTTGAGAAAACCCTGTGCTATTCTTGAGTCACGCAGCTTCACTATCACATCATGTAATTTCTGCTAGCCTGCAGCAAGATAATGAATTCTTCCCCTGGAGCTAATCAGAGTAGTCCCAAGGTCATCAGTGCTAAAGCAAGGAGTAAGCTGAACTCATCTGAACTCTAGAATAGCTGAGTCACTGTATGGGCTCCCACACTTCTCCCTTATTTATTTTTTAGGACTATCATAGAACCTTTTAGATGACTGCGTCTGTCTTAGGTTTTTTTATTGTACTTTAGTCTTTTTTGTCATGGGAGCACACTCCATCTCCATGGACAACAGGAGAGAATTGTTAAGACAGTAACTATATAAGCAAGGGCAGTAGGCCCAACCTAACCAAGTCACATGTACCACTGACCCCTCTAAGGCTCCGAAAACTTCCTGGAAGAGGAGGCAGGAAGTATGTAAGAGCCAGAAGATGGGTGAGATGACCACAAAATGCCATTCTCTAGACTAGATATAACTATTGCAACCATTAACACATATCCACTGTATTTACTGCACTGGACCCATGAGACCAACCCTGTCAACACTCAATCAAGGAAGGTGGAGGGACTCATGGGGGCTCTTTCCCTCTGAACTATTATCGATAGATTCTAGATGTGGGGAGGTAGCTACTGTTGTCATAACTAAAGTCCCTCTGCTGAGCCCACCATGCTTCACTGGATAGTTTCAAACCCAGGGTCACATAGATGGCCCTAGTTAAACTCAGTTGTGGGTCACAAAACAAAATGAATAGATACCAGCGTGGTAGATTTGCATAAACGAGAGGAGAGGCACAGACGAGGGTGCTGAGAGTGGGGGATAAGGCAAGAAGACATGGGATTAGTTTTTAAAATGCGGGGGTTTTTTGGTTGAGACAGGGTCTCTGTATGTAACTCTGGCTGGCCTGGGTTACATATATATTTATTTGGTTTTTAAAATGGTTTCTCTGTGTAACAATCCTGGCTATTCTGGATCTCACTCTGTAGACTAGAGTGGCTTCAAACTCACGGAGTTTGGCCTGCCTCTGCCTCCCGAATGCTGGTAAAAGATGCACCACCACCTGGCTTTTTTTTTAAAAAAAGATGTAACCTAACTCCCCCCCCCCCAAAAAAAAAGTTAAATTCTGCCATGGCAGAGCAGTAAAGAAAAAATGAGTGAAGGTAGACCCTGTGGTCTAGCTCGCACCCCACTTCCAGTGCGCTCATTTCCTGTGCATCTTTATCTTCAGCTAGGAGTTGTGCGTGGTAGGAGCGCTCCCCAGGAGGTAGTCCAGCTGGGGAGGGAGGGGAACCCAGTACCCTCCCCTTCCATTTACATTTTAAACTTTTTAAAACTGTAGCTAGTGGGAAGGCCTCTTGGTACCATCACACAGAACTGCCATCCCCCGCCCAAGGTACTCTTGCCTTGACACCACCATCTTCATTTTTGGTTTAGGCTTCATCAAAACTCCACAGTCTAAATAAAAGTATTTTGTAAACAAAGTTATAGACAGACTGCTCAGATTTCTAATTGAAAGTAATCATGATTTCTATGTGGTGGTGTAATTACCTAAAAAAATGTTATTTGATGATTAAGATTCTGGAGTGAATTGTGTTCTTTGGGCTTTCGCTCTGTTCCCCCATCAGGGACTTGGTTTCAGCAGAGTGCAGCTGTTGGAGTTGATTTACAGAGCTGCGGCTGTGGCTGGTCATAAATAAATCCTCTTATATAGTTGTTATGAACACCTGTTAGATCATCTGTCAGCAAAGGACTGTTCACATTTATCATGGTGCGGTAGTTATTTTACCCCAATCCATTTCCAACTGACTCAGCCTCCATCTCGGGGTTGCTATTACCACACCATAATCGCTCGTTCCCACTCCATGTTACAACTTGCAGATAAAAGATTTCACTACTTGGCCAAATTTCATAAATAAAGGAGCAGTTCAGTGCAGTAAAAGTTTATTTTTGTCATCATTTGTCACTCCATTATTCTATAAATCAAGTGGAATAGCACTGTTGCCAGCTCAGGCGTCGCTATCAGCCTTAGGCATGGAAATGGCCCGTTTCTTCCTGTTAGATGAGGTGACATGTCTTTCAGACTTAACTGGCTTATGGCTTTGTTTCACCCATTTTATTTTATTACCCCTTCAGAAAATTCCTTGGGGAGCAAAGAGACTTAAAGATTGAAATGGAAACAGAAAACAGTCTGAGCGTGCTACTTAGCCAAGTGATGGACATCCCACCTCCTCCCATCGTTAAAAACTTGACCAGACCCCATTCCCACACTGAGTAGCTGGGCACAGATGCTTTTCCCAGGAATCTCTAAGGGGGTATAGTCTCCACTTTGTAAAAGCCATTGCAACGTGGAGTTACAGATAATGAAACAGGGCGATATATGTTCTTAGAGATCTCTCGATTTGACAGACCTTATGCAAAGAAAAGACTTACAGGTTTGCTTTCCAAAATGCATCTGAGGCGTTAGAGTGAGTGGCCTTAGCTATGGAGGCCTGTGAGCCTTGGTGGCATGGAAGAAGTCAGGATTGGCTAGCAAGCTGCAAGTTCTCCTTCAGGCCTCTGTTTGAGGAGGGCAATATCCCCTGGATAAAGGAAGAAGACAGGGAAGGCTGGAAGGAAGGGGTAATGAGAGAAGAAGGGTTATAGTTGAGACTTCTGAGTTGGTTCTAATTCCAGGTACAGTCTCCATAGTCATTATGTAGCTCATAAATTCAATAGAGTGTTTTACTGATACTATAAAAATGACAGGAGGGGGGTTTATGTTGTAAGTGTCGTTAGTTGTTCTTCCTGTCCCTTAGGTTGAAGTCCTCAGGCCATTATGTCATTAAACTCCCTGGACTCTGAAGGGCTTGGAGGTCCCCATTTCTTTCCTTCTGCACACTTGACCAGAACAAGCATTAGCCCAGGCTGGCACTCAGAGCCAGTGGCTATGGAGCCTGGAGGCTGTGGCTGTTGGGTATGTTTTTCCATGAGAAGTAGCTGTACATCTGTACAGATGTGCAGAGCAGAAAGGTCTAGAATGTGGGACGGGTAGCGGCTTTAGGCAGCCAACTCTGGTTACCAGCATTCATCCTGGCAAGTGTCCTTCACTGGGGAGGAAGCCCTACCAGCTGACTGCAAGAAGCTGGAGCCCAGGGACACTGCGCTGGTAGAGCTGACTGCTGGACCATTGGGTTCTTTGCTGACTCGCTGACCGAAGGTTACCCACTCGAAGTCACTAGTAACGTTCTCAGCAGTTGGCAGCAGTTTAGGGAGCTCGGTTTTCTGCTGTTGGTTTTGAAAGGAAGAGCCACTCAGATCTGGCGCTTTCTTTCCTGTCTGGAAGGAGCAGAGGACACTTCCGCTCCTCGAAACTGTGCTCCCTCCAGATGTTTGTTCCAGAATATCTACATGGAAACAGCAACTACTAATTCTCTGGCCAGAGTGCATCAGGCCTTAATCTAAAGCCTGCCATCCAGCCAGCTGTCTGGCATTTGCTATTATAGGGCACCCACAGAGAAATGAGGCTGTGGCTTTACCACTGTACCCTGGGTGACAACTTGATTTTCTGCTTTCACCGCAGGCAGCGGCAGCCCAACATGATGGGGCTGTTAATTTGTGCATTTCATGGTGTCTGTCAGGGGGGTTGGGGAGGAGGGCTTCAGGGGGAAGGGAATGGAGCATGTCCCAGCCGAGGAAGCACCTGTCTGCATTGACGGCACAGAGCACTTCTTATTAGCGTGCAGGTCTCTAAATGCAGCCCTGGATGACAGCCTGGCATCCCAGCACCCACACACTGTGACAGGCGCCGGCAGCCGGTCCCATTGTTTTCCCTTGATGAGCATGTCATTAATGGAAATGGGAGAAAGTGAGGCCACATCAGTATTCAGATAGCCTCTATTCTCTCTGCCATTCACCGGCTGGCTCAGCCTGTCGCACATTTCCTTCTGTGTGCTCCTGGTAGACATTTTTTTTTTTTTTTAAACAGATTTATTCCTATGGCATACAAATCCTTCCCATGTTGTTCCTGGTTTCTTCCAATCCTGTGTTTATACCCTCCTCTTTAGACTGGATTTAGAGAGATCAAAGGAGATTTGGGTTCTAGTGTCTTGCAAAGGTCTAATTAGCAAATGCATGTTCTTTGCAGCCAAGAAAATGCTAGTTGCCCTTTTGAAATCCGTGAGCCTCCTGAGGCCTGCGTCTCCACCGGAAAGGTTCCCACTGCCCCGGCCACATCTCACAAATATCAGGGGGACTCCTTTAGCACGGCTTGCATAAAAGACAATCTTTCCTTTTGAAGTAGCACATTTTGGTTGGAAAACACGGTTTTTACAGCCTAGTAGATAGTGGCTGGATCCTGAATACATGTTTCTGTCCCTCAGACCCTGTGTTGCTCTGTTTGCTTAATAATGTAATTAGTGCTCAGAGGGAGAATATTGATGCTGCCAGCGGTTACCGCTCTTCTGAGCATTTCCAGGCCGGCAGGGCTGACCACTGGGTTTTCACATCACCTGGTTTGTATTCTCAGCTGTCTACCCCACCTTCCTCCTTCTTCTCTTGCTCTCCATAAGCACCTCCTTAGCCCAAGTCCGTGTATATCCCACACAGTCTAGTGTCCCCATCTGGTGTTAATCTGTCAGCCATGTCCCCTCCCCTTCGGCTCTGACTCCCCCAGACACTACCTATCTTCTAAACTGGCTCCAACAGGGCGACTCCATTGCTGACTGCCTGGAAAAGGACCTCGGGGCTGAGGTCTCAATCCTGCCAGACTCCCTCCTTAGCTTCACTGGGGATAACAGTCATTCTTACTGAGCTCTTTTCTCCTGAACACTTAGTGTGGCGGTGAAGTCGCCAGAGGCACCATGCTGAGGTATGGCCTCCATGGAGAGGTTACTATCCAGTGGTCTTATGGCCCCCGTAGTGTAACTAAAGGACTTGAGAACAGATTTTCGCATGTTTATCTGACAGAATCCCTCAACCCTTCTCCAGAAGAAGCCGAGAGGTGTAATTACAGTTTAGAAAGTCAAGTCATAAATCCTTTTTTTTTTTTTTTTTTGCTTTTCCTACTCATATGCTTTGTAGCAGCTGGAATCCACTGAGGGTGATTTAAAAGGAAAAAATGCCGAGAAGAAAGAAGGGAAGCCAACGTTAGCATTAGTGCTGTTGATGGAAAACAAATTCACATTTGATTAATTATTAAGGGACCCTTTTAATAAAATATAGAGTGTTTTATTTCTCCACGGTCGTTAGCATGATGCAGAACCCCTGTTTTGGAGGTGAACAAAAAGCTATTGAGGTATAACAATAAATTTTGTCCTCAAGGGTTTTGCAGAAGTGGCCACAAGACCATCCTGACAGATTTAAGGCAGAAATCACTGAATGTCAAATGCAGTGGCTTCCCAGTCACAGTTACCAGCCTTGCCCAGACATGCAAAGGGAACAGAATCATTGACCTAGCAAGAAGCTGTGTGTTTTTTTGCTGGAGTTGCATTTCTATTTTATCTAGGAGATGATTTCCCTAAAAATGCTTTTTCAGAGCTTAGTGTTCTTAATAGCTTGCTGAGCTCAAAAGCAAAAAGTTAGGTAAGAATTTTATTCACTAAGCACAACACTTGTGCCCCACATGGTTCTTCCTGGGACTTTCTTATTAGAACTCAATGGGATTATTGAGGTTTATGAGGAAATATCCTGTTGGAAAGAATTAGATTTCTTCTTTCTTCTTTATAAAAACTGTAGTTTATGCCTCATTTCTTTAATCTCAGCACTCTGGAGGCAGAGTCAGGTGGATCTCTGTAAATTCGAGCCCAGCCTGCTCTACAGAGTACCAGGATAGTCAGTGCTACACAGTGAAACCCTGGGTTAGAAAACAAATGAAAATTCTAAGTTTATCTGTAAGGTGAGAATTTATTTCATATAGCTGCATGAACTCAAACTCAATGTCATTTAATTAGCATGAATGTGCATACTAAATACACTTGAGTAAACTTTCAGAGTTTGAATTTGTTACATCATTTATTTCTCACTATTTTATGTACTGTCAAAACATGACATAGGAGAGATCAGCCAGACTGCCATGTCTCTGGCCTGGTTGTGGTGATATGTTAAATATTTAATAACACTTGAAGTATCCAGAGGTCAACATCCAGTCAAAACTTAGGCAGACAGTTCAGGAATTTCTTGATTTTTGAGTACAAAGCCAAACAGGGGCTTCAATAGCACACACCTTTAATTCCAGCACAGGGAAAGCCATGAGTGGTGATTTAACGTATAGTCCCATAACTCCAGCAACAGAGAACTTTCTGTGTTTCTGTTAGTTCAAGGCTGACTACCAAATAGAATAGCTCCTGCCTTTAATCTTAATCTGGATGGGATACAGCTGGAGAGAAGGGTATTTAAGGCAGGCTTAGGGTAACAGCAGCAATGAGAAGTGACCAGGAGTGAGGCTGAGGATAGCTGGGTGAGATTTGACTGTGGTGTTTCCTCTCTCTGATATTTCAGCCTTTTCCCAATATCTGGCTCTGAGTCTCATTCATTACAATCCAAATTCGTGCTACAGCTGGTGCTGCTTCAAAGCCTCCCATTGTTTCTGCCTATGTTTGCAAGCTTCTGGCCTTGTACAGAGAGGAAGGGATGTTCCTCTGGGTAAAACAGCATGGAGCACCATCTTCAGATTCTTTCTGACAGTTGATGAGAAAGGACAAGCTCTCTTCTATCTGGAGCAAGTGTGTGTGAAAGTCACAGGCTGTTCCCAACAGAGTAGACAGAAGTCATCACGTGCTTTTGATCTAGACATGCATGGGCACTTTTATAGCCTGAGCATCACATCATTTTTTAAATGCTAATATACAAAGAACAATAGCTTCTGAGAGACATTGGATTATGGAAACTGCTAAATCAAACCAATGTATATTTTTAAAAAATGTCTTAACTTCAAAATGGAAGTCAGAAAATTTGTTGTGTTGGGGGAGAGATTATGCCTTTTTTCCCATAGGAAACAAAAAATTATGGTTCTCTTCAAAATTAATGATCAGATTTGATTGGGGGGAGACCTCCTGAAAATCTTGGCTACAACCATAAAGAAACCAAAAAAGACTTCAGAACAGGTGACATATATGCTGATCTCTCTACTATGGGAACAACTCTGAGACCAGGTGAAACATGGTAAATCTTATTGGCTACAGAGTCCTCAAGACTTATTATTTCATGTCATTCTTTCATGGGCATGGAAGAGGTTTGGTTATACAGTCTAGACACAAAAAGTTAACAGATGCCTTTTATGTGCTCAAATGTAAGACAACAAAATCACCTTTAATTGACTTGTATACACCACACATTTCATACTTCTGTAAATGCAGATAACATATGTCACCCTTAAAAGTTTATGTGTTTTCAGAAAAAAAAGGATCAGACACCAGTGTGAAGACAAGTAGACCAGGTGATCCAGGCTCTTGGAATGCCTCTGTTACAGTTTCCACAAAATTCTGCATCCAGAACAACTTCAAAGCTGTTAGCTGAGATGGTCCAGTGTAGGCAAAGATTTTCATTGCGACTCTGGCTCACAAATAATACACTTAATGTTAATTATGAATGCTCAGCCAATAGCTTAGACTTGTTACTAACTAGCTCTTACAACTTACCCCATATTTCTTATCTATGCTCTGCCATATGGCAGTGCCTCTTTTCAGCATGGCATGTTCATCTTGTTTCTCTCTGCATCTCTGGCAAATGTGGCCTCTTCTCCATGTACTCTCTTCTTGTCCACAAGTCCTGCCTAATGCTTTTATGCCTAGCTATTAGCCAGCCAACTCTTTACTAACCAATGAGAATAACACCTATTCACAGTGTACAAAAAAGATTGTTCCACAGCATTTTCCCCTTTCTGTCTAATTAAAAAGGATGGTTTTTAGCTTTAACATAGTAACACTATATATAACTAAAACAGTTATCAAGTAAGGATTACACTTATAATATTTAGTTTATTTGTATTTGTCAAATTTAGAGAAAATTTATCTGAAAAAAAAATAAAATCTATTATTTATCTTCATTAGTCTAATGTTTCATACTTAACTGACATTTTATTATACCTACGGAAAATGTGATGGTGTTATTTAGTCTTTTACTCTATCCAAGGCCTGAGAAAGGGTGCAGTATGACATACAAACAGAAACATCTGGCTGCCTTGACAGTCATCCACACTTCTTCTGTAACACTGGAGTATCTGTCTTTGGCCTACAGATCTAGTATATCTGACAAACATTTTTGTGAAGCAGGAATTTTGAAGGTTTGTCCTGCCTTGTCTTGGCTAAGTTAGGTGCTTGCTCTTTTGCATCCTACTTGTCCATTTTGGAGAGTATACTGTCAGCAACCAAAGCGAGGGCAATCTCTTTGCTCAAATGACTAGCTTTGGTCATAAAGGAAAAAAACTTTGCTTGGAATTTGTTCCATGTTCATCATCTTTTCTGAAGTAAATTGGTGCTGCCAGGAGCAGATGTGTCTCATTGTCAAGAAAAGCCTTGTTATTAAAACATTTTTAATGTCATATTATGTAGGTCTTTGAAGTATTTTAAAACTATCTATCTAAATATATCTGTTTAACCTTGAAAACATACTAATATTACTACAAGTTTGATTATTATAGGCGGCTAACTGTATTTTTCATTATACATTACATTTTAAATTAGTTGCATACACATGATACCTCAAACAAGAGTAGAAACATACCTACAGTATAACAAAAATAACTTTAAGTTTGTATCAATAAAAAAGTCCATACCAATGTAAAATATTTTGAAATTAGTAGTTACTTTTGGGATGAAAGTAGATTCAATAATCTACCCTTTTCCTCATCATTTCTATATCCTCTCTTTTCTTTTAAAAAAAGAGATCCCTGAATCTAAATTTTTTGAATAGCATTTTCTTGATGATGCCCAGTAACAACTTACAACCAATCCCCTTAAACAAAGACAAGCATCAATAACCCATCTTTTGAGAATGTGGGTGCTGTTTTCTTTAGACTGTTTCCTGTTGTCTGGGGGTGATGACATTTTGGGGGGAACTCTGAGAGAATCAGGATAATTGTCAAGTCTTGGCTGAAGTAGTTTATAAGGCTGAACCATCTCATCCAGCAGCCTTGAAGCTGTTCTGGATGTAGAACTTTGAGAAAATTGCAACAAAGACATTCTGAAAGGCTGGATCCCTGGGCCATTCATTTTCATTGTTGTGTGGTCTTCTTGCTCTGAAAACACATAAACTTTCAAAGGTATCATACATATCTACATATATGTATTTTAAATATTTATTTTTTATGTGAATTGGTGTTTTGCCTGCATGTATAACTATGTAAGGGTGTCAGATCTTGGAATTACAAACAGTTGTTAGCTGCCATGTGGATACTGGGAATCGAACTCAGGTCCTCTGGAAGAACAGTCAGTGCTCTTAACCCCTGAGCCATCTCTCGAGCCCTCAAAGGTAAAAAACATATTTATATTAATATACATATAGATGGTGCGTTGTACACAAGTCAGCTAAAAATGATGTTTTGTTTTGTTTGAGCAGGTAAAAAATACATCACCTGTATTGTAGGAATTTTTTACTTTTTTATTTATTCAGGTTTATTTCTTTATGTATATAGCCAGGATTTTCAGGGGGTCTTCCTTAATTAGATGTGATTCATAGCAGCCTGGACTGAATCCATAGCCTGTCATTTTCTGTCGAAATAAATGTTTAACCTCTACTCCAACATAATACATTTTTGGCTTATATTTTGAGGTTAAGACATTTTAAAGTTATGTAAGTTGGTTTAATTTATCAGTTTTTATAATCCAGTGACTCTCAGCAGCTATTCTTTGTTCATTAGCCATCAAAACATTCAAAGGCAACAACATACAGGATCCAGACTCTCTGTGCACTTTCCATCTTTATGTGGCTTTTTCTTATATATTACTTCACTTCTTTCTTTTAAGAACTTAATTTTTTAAGGATTTGTTTGTTTACTTATTTATTATGTATACAGAATTCTGTCTGCATGTGTGCCTGCAGGCCAGAAGCGAGTACTAGATCTTGTTCCAGATGATTGTGAGCCATCATGTGGTTGCTGGAAATTGAACTCAGACCTTTGGAAGAACAGTGAGTGCTCTTAACTCCTGAGCCATCTCTCTAACTCCAGGACTTTATTATTTTTAAACTATTTTTTCTCTGATTGTCTATACCCTTTCTCTCCCAAGCATTTGTACATTTTTACACACACTGTAACCCATTTAGAGTTTTTTCCCCATCTGGATCTGTCTTTACGGCTTATCTGTACTCTTTTCTGTCTGCATGAACAAAACTTAATCCCCACCCACCCATCATGTCACTTAGCTCATGGTATGTTGGTGCATCTGGCAGATGTGTCTCTGTACCATGGCTGGCATAAGACTGTGAGATTAGGAAGCCATATTTGACTCTTTTCTTGTGTGTGTGTTTGGAAACCTTTAAAAGCTTTCTCAAGTCCTATGTGGATGCAGGTGCCCCATGTTGAGTAACATTTGTAGGCAGAGTTTTTCATCAGAACCACTGGCTCCCAAATAGCCACTTAGAGATTTACTGTTAAATATAAATGTTTGGCTGATAGCTTAGGTTTGTTACTAACTAGTTCTTACAACTCAAATTACCCTATATTTCTTAACCATGCTCTACCACATGGCAGTATCTTTTTTCTATCATGGCATGTTTGTCTTGTTTCTCTCTGAGTCTCTGGCAACTTTACACTCTTCTCCTCATACTCTAGTTTTGTCCACAAACCCTGCCTAACTTTTTTTACCTAGCTCTTTCCAGTCAGCTCTGTATTAACCAATGAGAGTCTTACAAACTTCTTTTGTTCATGGTGTACAAAAAGATTGTTACACAGTAATCCAGCTTCACAGACTACTCCAGCCAGGATTTCAGATAAACTCCATACTTTTCCATCACACAGAGACTAAACAAACAAAATACAGCTAGCTTTCCAAGGACTTGTCCATTATCCCGATTTTTCAGTGTTCTCTAAAAATACTGTTGCCCTCAGCAACAGAAAGCAGTCTAAAGAACATGATGCCCACATTCCCAAGAGATGAGGTGGATGGGTTTTGGTCATTTAGTGGATTACAGATGTTTGTCATCATTTAGGGGGTTGGTTACATGTTATATTGGTCATGGTCAAGGATCTCTTTCTGAAGGAAAAAGGGGATATATAGAGAGAAATGATGGAATAAAGGAACGGATTGTTGAGTCTACTTTTGAAGTTAAAAACAACTACTAGTGTCCAATATTTTGCATTAGTATGAATTTTTGTATATTACTACAAATTTAAGGTTATTTTTGCTATGTTGTACATATGTTTCCATTCTTAAGATATTTTTGTATATCAATATAAATTTAAGAGTTTCTTAACATACGTATATGTTTCTACTCTTGCTTAAAGTATTATACTTATATATAATTATGTACATATGTAGAATTATGCATTAAAATGTAATATAAAGTTCTAGTTCTTAAAGGCTAGTATTAGAAACTGTTTAAGACAATAAATGTAGGCTAGTAATTAGTCATCTACAACATTCAAATTTGTTGCCAGTTTAAGTGTTTTCAAGGTCAAATAGAGATATATTTTAGATAGATGATCTTCAAACACTTCAGATACTTACAAAATATGGCATTTAAGATGTTTTAATAACATAAGGCTTTTCATAAGTGAGACATGTCTGCTCCTGGCATCACCAATTTACTGCAAAAAAATTAATAATGAGTATCAAAGAACCACCATATGGTTTTTGCTTCTGTTGTGACAAAATTATTTCTGTGCAAAAATCTGCATTTGCCTTGACTGCTGACAATATGCTGTCTAAATTGGACAAGGAGAACCCAAAAGAAAGTGAGTATCAAACTTCACCAAGACAAGGTAGAACAGTCTTTCAAAATTCCTGCTTCACAGAAAAGTTTGTCAGATATTCTACGCCTGTAGGCTCAAGATGGATGCTCCAGTGTTACAGAGGAACCTTGGGTGACTGTCCAGGCAGCCAGATCTTTCTGTTATTTCTATAGTTTTGATAGTTTTTTGCTCTATACTCCTTGTTTATCCTTCTTGGGTCTTTAAAGGGGTTGAAGACTAGATAGTTATAATTACAGTTTTTCTTGTTACCAAATTCAGAAAAGAAAGCCAAAAGGGGGTCTAAATTATTTAAGGTTGAGAGACATGAAAGCTAAAGTTGCTTAAAATGTTTTAAGATCTATAAAGACAGATTTTGGTTGGTAATGCAAGTTAGGAGTAAATTAGGCATAAAACTTTTGACTCTCCAAGATAGGTTAGATCATCAAATATTTGCTATGAATTTACCAAATACAGATAGACTGGACATTGTAAATGTAATTCTTACCTGATAATTGTTTTATTGTATATAATTTTACTATGTTAGAGTTAAAAAACCTTTTTCTGTTAGATATAAAGGAAGAAATGTGGGATATTCCTACACTGTGTGAAGAAATACTATTATGACTGGTTTTATAAAGAGCTAAAGGGCCAGTGAGTGGCAGGAAGAGGTTCAGTGAGATTTCTGGGGATAGAGGAGTTTGGAAAGAAAAGACATGGGAAAATACAGATGGGTACAGGTCAAAGGCAGCCAAGCCACGAGGCGGAACATGAGTTTAAAAATATAGGTTAATTAAATTATAAGAGAGAGTTGGGGGAAAGCCTGAGGTAAAACCAAGCTCTTTGTGCTATATTTTGTCATCTGGCAGCCCAAAAAATCTGTCTTCTGTACAGCATGTGAAATACAGTGTAAGGTGAGATGAGATGGGAGGGGCCAACCTGTTCCTCAGGCAGTTTCCAACCTTCACCTCTGATTGTATGCTAGCAGGAACTCAGTGGAGGGTCACAAGGCTCCAAACTTCACTGCTGTTCTTTCTGACCTTGTGATGATCACTCTGGACCAAATCAAGGACATGCCATTCTTCTTTCTGAAGCCCCAGAATTTGGGAAGATTTCTAAGAAAATCCATATGTGAACAGGAAGAAAATATTGAAACCTGTAGTCATTTTATTGTTTCTCTTATGCTTCTCAGCTATGTACCTAATATACTGGTCCAGAACAGCCATAAATATCCAAGTGTAACTAGTGAGCTATGTATGTAATTAGTAATACACTGTAATCATAATTCAGGTTACAATAGACAGTCAGTGCTATACATCACAACTCACAAGCAGCTATGCAGTTGACTCTTCACTCAAAACTTCCCTGGAGCCCACAGGCTCACAGCATGGCTCCCAGAGGACACTGCTCTAATTACTAAGCCATGGAGCCCAGTCAGAGAACCTGCTTCCTTTTCCCATAATCAAGAGACTCTGTCAAAAAGCCAGGACATGTATTCTTCCTAGATCATAATGAGACTGGTTAGTATCTTCCACTTGCAATTCTATATTTCTCGATCTGTTTAGAGAAGAACAGAGCTCAGGGGAAAGGAGTTGATGCCCTCTGAGATGGGTTCACCATGGGGATCTAGGTACAGCTTTGGAGAAGTTGGCAGGCTAGGCACAAGAGCAGCCCAACCTTCTTCAGGGAGGAGGGGGCCATGCAGATATGGGTTGGTATCTGGGCACACCTCATTAGGAGTGAGGAATGAGTCGTGACTCACAAAAGGTCATTGCTTACTGCGGTCGATAAATTACCTCAGCAGAGTTGGAGGACCTATTTGGTAAAGAAGTTTTCATTAAATCAAAGATTTTATGCCTTCTATTTGTTGCATAGGAAAAAAGAAATAATTAGTAATTGAGAAAGTAAGTGCAGGAAATAAAGAAGTGGAATGTTATTCTAATAGGCCTTGTCTTGGTCTTTAACTTTTGTCTCGCAGGCCGCATTATTTTTTAACTCAGATGCATAAAAATCACACTGAGGAAGTGGAACTGATTGCAGCTAAACAATGGAGGGAGCACTAGCCAGTAACGGGGAAGCTTTTCAGTGCCATAAACACTCCTCCTCTTTATTGTGCTGGATTTTTGAGGATTCCCATAACCTGTCGGTTAAAACACCCGCATTCTTAGCTCAGTGCCTTTCAGTGTTGGAAGTATAAAGCAGATTATACACAGTCCTCTGCCCCCTCCATCCCCTGTGAGGTGAGCTGCCCAGGTCTGGTTTGGGCTACTTCCCACATTTGGAGAGCCCTAGATACTAACAGAGATACTAACAGTAGCAACACTGAGGTGTGGGTCGAATGTGAAATATCCCTCCACAGACTTTTTCCAACACATAGTCCTTTGAGAAGTTGTAGAAAATTTTGGGGCATGGGTGTGGTGGTTTCAATGAGAATGGCCCCCATCGGCTCCTATATTTGGATGTTTGTTTCTCAGTTGTTGGAATGGTTGGGGAAGGATTAGGAGGTGTGGCCTTGTTACATGAGACTTGCGCACAGCAGGCCCAGTCTCTGGCTCTCTCTGCCTCCAACTTTTGGATTAGATGTGAGCTCTCAGCCACTGCTCCAACATGTGTCTGCCTGCTGCCGCCGTGCTCTCCACCATGGTGGATGTGGACTCACCTTCTGAACTATAAACAAGCTCCCAATCAAGTATTTCCTGCTAGTGGCCATGTCTGTCAGAGGAGCAGCATATGGTGATTGACTTCAGGGTGTCAACCCACCAGGAGGCAAATCTCTGAGGGTGAATCTTGAGTAGGCAAGACTCCAAGACTTCACAATGTCTTTTGCTTCTGCTGTGGCTTTATGTGTTTGCTGCTGCCATCTTTCTCTGGTATCTGGCATGGTGTGAATGGGTGTGGGGAGATCAGATCCCCACAGCCTGTAAGGTAGTGTGTTTATCTCATGGAAATATCCCATTCTACTGGGTATTTTTACATATGTATTATTATGAAGATGATTTCCTTGTAAGCTGTAATATTTAGTTGAAGCAATGATTTTACGTGATAATAGTGTTAGTTTAAATAGGATTTTAATGATTAAGGACTTTTAATAAATATAGTAAGGAATTATGATAAAATTTAGTTTAGTAGAAAAATTAACATAGGTAAAGGTAGGATAAAATGTTGTTCCTGCCTCTGATAAGGCAGAGACTGCAGAGGATAAACAATAAAACAAGGAAGGGTCACACAGCACATGAGTTTCTATTGAGGAGCCCTGTAGACTGTGGCTGAGGTTAAGGATTAAGAAAGACAACTGAGTCCCAGGAGCCCAGCTGGCTTACATCCTTTAGCCTTAATGTTGGGAGGTGTGTTCACAGGTTTTGGAGTGCATTATAGCTGAAACAAAGCTTTGGAAATATCTTAAAGTTAGACTAAAATGTTTTTGTCAAATAGTTTCGAAATGAAAAAACAAACAAGACAACCTAAAGTTTTAGAAAAGCACATAGTTGAGTGAGGAATTCTTTAAGCTCAGGGCACAAGAAAAAACCAATTCGATTATCATTAGTTGATGTGCCTTTCCTGCTAGGATTGGTTGATGACCAAAGGTGATGATTAATTTCTTATGCCCATTTCTGCCCTCATTCTGTGGATATGAAAAGCTATTGTTGAGTGAGTATAAGCCCTAAAGTTATAAAGTAGAAATGATGATTATTTTTCATGTATAAAAGTTGAGGTTTGTGATTCCTTTAAGATTTCTTATAAGATTACCTTTCTAAATAAAAAATAAAACTATTGGTATTTTTTTTCTAACCACAAAATGCAGCCAGCCAATAACAAATCTGGCTGAGGAGACTACCTTGCTCCCTCACACTCTGTTAATCTAGAACAAATCCCTTGGGTATGATGTATGTGGGTTCTTGAAAACAACTTGTTTTTACTTGTACTATATAAAATGCTTAACCATGTAAGAGATATGGAAAATGGGCTGGTTTTTATTTGTATTCATTGTAATCATTGACTTGAAAAACAAAATGTAACCCATGTAGTTTTTATTTTGCTTGAAAGATTTTTCTGGAACATATAAACTTTAAGGAAAAGAATAAAGATAGAGTTAGAAGGAAATCATCAAAAACGAGAGAAGGAAATCACTAGGAAAATAAAGAACGAGGGAATACAGAAGAATAAAGAAGGAAACCATCAAGAGTGTGAGTGTTTTTTTCCCTCAACCTGCTCAGATTAAAAAGTCACAGTATGCCAACTTGGTGGACTCCATGTGAGCCCTGAACAGAAAATTTCTAAGTCGCCTTGGTCATGGTGTCTCTTCACAGTAACAGAACAGTAACTGAGCCCATGCATCCCAGCTGATAGACACGGGCTGGAAGGCTATAGGTAGCTCTGCTTCCTGATCTGCTGAGACATGAAGAACAAGCCATATGGCAAATTCTCACCACCACAATGGCCCCCTTGAACCATGAACAAACAAGCAAACCAACAAAAAAATGCTTTTCTTCCTGGAAGTTGCTTCTGCTGGATATTTGATAACAGCAACAAGAGAGATAACTGATACCCAGTAAACTTACACACCCAAGGAAGGACCAGTAAGATGCCCAGTGGGTAAAGGCTCCTGCCACCAAGCACCCCGCATGGTAGAAAGAGAGAAGAGACTCCAGAAAGTGGTTCTCTGATCTCCACATGCGTGCCAGCACTTACTTGACACATGCACACACATACATAATAAATAAATGTCTTGAACAGCCTCTTGACAAATGGATTTAACCTAACCATTGAGATGTCATTGTCCTTTATCAATTGGACAGATTTTCATGGCACAGAAACCCTGGAACATTTCTGTCAGTGAAATGCTAACTGACATTTGCATGGCCACAAGGACTTCTTTTTTGAGTTATTTCTGCCTTTTCAGCTCAATTAAACCTGTTCTGGAGTGAAATTGTGCATATGTGGGTCACAGGCTTTAGGAAATAAAGACACATGGGAAACAATAAAGTGGAGAGGAAGAATAATAAATTCACACTGATTATACTTGTTTTAATGATACCTTCCACAGATGCAAGGCTTCCTCTATTTGGTCTAGGGCTAATTATTCTTAAGTTACATCTTTTTTTTTCTAGCCTCATAACAGTCAGATTTGAGAGTGTCTGTCTTCGCTCACGTTCTCCAGATGAGAGAACATGAGAGCTCTTGTCCTCTGAGAAGCCAGTGCCTGCTCCCAGTCAGCCAGGCAGCAGGATCCAGCTGGTCCAGGCTGGAATCTGCAGGGATCCCACAACAAGTAAGAATTTCCACTGTTCGATGAGTGGTGGTGCAGCCTTTAATCCCAGCACCTCAGGAGGCAGAGGCAGGAAGTTTGAGGCCAAGCTAGTCTATATAAAGAGTCCCAGGCTAGCCAGGGCTATAGAGTGAGGCCCTGTCTTTTAAATCAATGAATAAATACATAAATAAAAATTTAAAAGGGAGAGTTCCTCTGTTCTTTATCCAACTCCTTCAAGAACAATTCATGGTGAGGGTAAATAAAAATTTGCTACTTGAACTGAGGTGTCTAGCCCAGTCCTGGCCCTCAGTAAACACTGTTGCTGATGTTTTATATAAAAAGTTCTATTTGTGGTGACTCTCCACTTATAGACTGAAAAAGTTGTGTAATTAGAAAAATGAAAACATTTCCAAAAACAGGCCATGCCAGATAGCACATGGAACACCGCCCCATTTATGGGTCTTTCCAAGACACCCTTCCACACACACCGCATAGTACCCATAGCCGTTTGTGTCAAACCATGGCTTGCTGGGCGGTGTCCCCAGAAGGTCAGTTCCCTCATTAACAGACCTCACTGTCAGCTAGGGAGTAACTTTTCTTGTCAATGCCTTTTCACCAGAACGCTGCATATACCCAAGTGGGACAAATGGGAGAACTCGGGTTTGGGACCCATAAGATTTTGGATGGGTTCTCATAATGTTGGGAGGGACAGGGTCTCACTAGCCTATCTGCCTAGTGAAAGGCTGCCATGCTGACTCTCTCCGGCCTGGGGCCGAGGAGACAGAGGAAGGGGGGAAAGAATGACTCCTATGACATTGCTCTTGTCAGGGAACCTGGTGCCTGGGCCCCGGGCATGCATGGTACCCATGCTGTAGACACACTCCTCATACATCTCCCAGTCCTCTTCCTGCTGTTGGGCCCCAGGACATTAGTCCTTGAGATTCCTCAAGTCACATCAGAAACGCTACAATTTCTTTTCCTTTATACCTCAAGGTTTTGTGCTTAGCTGGAAGGCAGGGTGTGTGTGTGTGAGTGTGTGTGTGTGTGTGAGTGTGTGTGTGAGTGTATGTGTATGTGTGAGTGTGTGTGTATGTGAGTGTGTGTGTATGTGTGTGTGTGAGTGTGTGTGTGGGTGAGTGTGTGTGTGAGTGTATGTGTATGTGTGAGTGTGTGTATGTGTGTGTGAGTGTGTGTGTGTGTGAGTGTGTGTGTGTGTGTGTGTGTGTGTGTGTGTGTGTGTGTGATTTTCAGAGGTATTGCAGCGAGGGCTTTCTAGGAGCTCCGAGGAAACCAGAATCCTGAAAGGCCTTCACAGAAATCATATGCCTCTTGGGAAATTGCCTAGTTTAATTGTTTGGCCCCAAGAAAATTAGCATTTCATTAACCTACCTATCCTTTTATACTCTTTTTCGAAAGGGTAGTAGATCGCTCATTTTAAAATGCACCCAGCATCCCAATTGTATTTACTTTTTTAATGCTACAAACAATGCACTTGGTATTGACTTGAATAGGGCACTGAGAGAAAATGCAATTAATGAATAGTCACAAGGTTGCTAATCTGATCAATGTTGGGTGATAGGACATTTAATCTGATTGTGTGTGACTGCATTTGCACAGAGCTTGTGGCAGCAGAGGACCGAACTGGCTGATGGGAGGTAGGTAGGGGCCTGTAAATAGGTAAAAATGAAGAGGCTTTCAGTGGGAAGTCATCTCACAGGAAGTGTGACACTTTTCGTGCACGGGTATCCTAGTATACAGCCCCACGTTAGGAAAACAGCAAAAAACCAAGCATTCTTCAGGGTCTAGGGTGCTGCTTTCTATGACACTTGATTCCCACTTCTGTATAGACACTGGGTGTGATGATGTACACCTCAACACTCAGGAGACAGAAGCAGAAGGGTCAGAGATTAACCTTGGCTACATAGCAGATTTGAGGTCAGCCTGGGTGACAAGACCCTGTCTCAAAAGACATACATACATACATACATACATACATACATACATACATACATACAAATAAACAAATGTCTTTAGACCTCCATCTCACTTAGGCATTGTTAGACCCCAGCACTGGGAGGCACGACAGGAGATCATCATTAAATAAAGAACAGCCTGGGCTCCTTCACTGTTTCCTGAAGTTACCTACAATGCCTGTGGCATAGAGAAGATCGTCCACGCTGTACATGTACTACTAAAAACGGCTTACCTAGATTAAAATGAGCCACCATTACCCAGCTAAGCCTGGCCATGATTGCTGCTGAGGGCAGAAGCCAGGACATGCTCTTCAGCCATGACACTCATCTGAAGGGCCAGGAATAAACTTGAAGACAGATTACGAGCCGGAGCTGAGCCTCATGCTGGTCCCTCCACCCTCATAGACTTGGAACAACTTCTGAGGGCCTCTGAGAGCTTGGTGGGAACAGAGCTGTGTGGACGCTCCCATGTAACTCAGTGGACTCAAATGTTCCCTTGCTGCTGAAGCATTTGCTTTGTCTCCTGTGCTCGCATGACCTGGGTTTAATTTGCAGTGGGTAACCCAGTGGTGTCCAGCCCAGACGTGCAGGGACCATGACATGAGACTCCTGACTTCAGTGCAAAAATAAGACAAAAAAACAGTCAGTTTCTGTGAGCACCATTCATCCACCCTTGTCTCCTTAAGCTTTGAATTCTTCAGGATTTGCCTACTGTTCATGCATTAGATGGAATTGCTAGTACAAATTCTAGCTACTCTGGGAACCCAGATCAATAAAGTGGTTTTATTCCTAATTTTAGGTTTGCTGCTTTAACTAAATAAAATGTGGTTCTTGGAAAAAAAAAAAAAAAAAAAACAGTCAGTCTAAGAACAGGCCTTTGCCCTATATGTTGACATATTGGAAGAGGTCAACACAAGCAGAAGACTCTAGTGGCCTTTTGAAATACATTTCTGAGCTTCTCTGGAGGCCATCCAGGGTAGTTGACTCTGCTCTTTTCCTGGGCACACCACACATTTCATACAGCTCGAGCCCCATTCTGATCAATGTCACAGCTTAGTGACAAGCCATCATGTCCAGATATGACAGATCAATAGACACCCTGAGTGTCAGGAGGTGGGAAACCGCAGAGGAGTGTGCTCAGTACCTGTGTGGGACTCATTTTCTCCATCCCCCCTTCACTGAAACCAGGGATGGCCATGGAGGGACCTTGCCAGAGGTTTCCAGAAAGACCTAGGATGAGCTCAAAGGAAGATGTGTTGTGTAGTTCCTGTGGCTGTTGCTCATCCTGTAAAGATGTTCCTTTCTCAGCTACTGGGAGGAGCTGTGCAGTTGAAGAGCAAAGCCTCGCTCACACAGCAGTGTCAGTAGTGAAGAGGCCCCTTCGTGGAGAAAGAGCTCAACCTAAGGGGTCTTTTCAAAGACCTGGTTCTGTTCTAAAGTCGCTTCTCTGCTCTCCCTCTTGCTCCCCCTTTTAAAACATTACAATCAGGCCTTTATTAAAGTATTGAGGCAGTACTTCCATGAGCTACTTACGCCCAAAAGCCTCAAAGGAGGAAAATGGGTCTCTACTCGTCTAATTGATTTCCTTCTAGAATAAAATGGAAAGCACAGGCAGAACAGAAAGCAGCCACTCACCTTTGTTAACCGCTTTGAGACTTATGAAAAGGGGGCAGCAGCGTCCAGTGTTGGGTTGGGGTGGGGGAGGAGGGTTATGATGAGAAAATGGCAATTAGGTCGAGGGTGACGTGTGTAAGTGGCTCAGTAGCCCTGAGACAAAGCGGCTCTGAGGGAGGGTGCCTCTCACTTGTGGGAGCAGCATGCCTTCTCTCTTGAGGTGGTCACCCTCCTTTCTTGTACAATGTAAACACACCAGAGTCCTCTCTTCACAGACAGTGACATGAGAAGCCGTTTCTTCCTGCTAACCAGCAAAAGCCCACCCGAGAAACCTGGTTGCCAAGGTGTGTGTACTGCTAATGGAATTTTGAACTTGTTCTAACTGAACCTGAAGGTAATCAGCTATGGGCCAGTTGTGCATTTGCAGTCCCATCAGGCTGACATGAGGGCAGAATTAGACAGTTTGATTCCATTTCCCAGTGGGAGTCATGGTAGCTGTGTTGGGGCAAGTGTCCCAGGGAAAAGGCATTGTCTGTTTGCACTTGTTTCCACAAGACAGGACTGCTCACTCTGGTCCTGGCTTGGGTGCTGTGACATGTGAGGTGCAGTGTGGCTGGGCTATCCTTCCTTCTCAGGAGGCTAAGACTCAGATATCAAAACAAGGGTCTGCCTTGTAAAACTTTCCTCAAATGAGAGTGTTTTTATCAGAAAGCAACGTGTATACCCAGTTTACAGAATTTACCCTGACTCTCAAGTAACAGAGTGTTTCAAAATAGTGCCCAGTCATGGAGAAGATGACCCACTGATCTGAAGTGGAGTGTGTTCCCAGCCAGAAACAATCTTCAGCCAGGTGGTGGTGGTGCATGCCTTTAATCCCAGCACTAGGGAGAGAGAGAGCCTGGTCTACAGAGTGGGTTCCAGGACAGCCAGGGCTACACAATGAAACCCTGTCTCAAAAAACTAGGAGAATAAGAGGAGGAAGAGGAAGAGGCGGAAGAGGAGGAGGAGAAGGAGGAGGAGGAGGAGGAGGCTGTCGAGCAGAAAAGCACTCTCTAGTAATGTGTGGAGTCCCCAATCTCTCCTGTCCCTCCCTCCCACTGTTTTAGAAGCTTAAACACAATTTTCTTTCTTTCTTTCTTTCTTTCTTTTTCTTTCTTTCTTTAACCAAATTGGTGTTTTTCTGTTTGGCAAACATTGATACTTTTTTTCAGTCCCCAATGAAGGTGAAACTAAGTTGTCTGATTCTTTATATAATATATATATAATTTTATGTGAGTGGGTGTTTTGCCTGCATGTATAATGTGTAAGGGTGTCAGATCTTGGAATTACAGACAGTTGTTAGCTGCCATGTAGATGCTGGGATAGAACTCAGGTCCTCCAGAAGAACAGTCAGTGCTCTTAACTGATGAGCGATCCCTCCAGCCCAGTTGCCTGTTTCTTAAATAAAAATAAAAATTTTAATATGCATAGCCCCAGGCCGGGCCAAAAACCCTTTTATGTCAGCCAGGAAGAGGGGCTCTGAAGCAGGATTAGCACTCACAAAGCTGCAGAACCAGCTTGTTTGGGCTAGTAAAAATAGCAAAAAAAAAAAAAAAAAGGGATTTTTTTCTTTGTTATAGACTGAGAAGTTAAAAAACAAGAGTTCAGGAGCCCAGGGACCAAATGCCTTTTATTCTCAAATAATTTCATGATCAAAACCAGACCCTAAAGCCACACACCTGTTAATCCCACTTTCCTTCCTAAACACTTTCTAGTTTGTTGGAGAGGTCCATTATAGGTATGTGTTGAAGAAATTGTAATTCCTGGCTTTAAAATATAACTGATGGTGGTAAGTACAAAGTCATATATGAGGGTGACTAGCGAAAGAGTTCTGATGGTCAAGACAGCAGAACCGGCTCTGCTTAGAGCGCTTACTGATTTGCAGAGGACCAACCAACTGGGTTTTGGTTCGAAGCCCTCATACCAGTTCCAAGGGACCTCTGAGGGCACCTAAACATAAAACTCTCACAGGTATACATAAATAAAGATAATAAATGAGAAAAAGGACATGGGCAATCTAAATAAAACTAACAAACCATAGTAGGATTATGTTATGTTGCTACTGTTACACTCGTACATATTTGTCCCGCCTATGGGTTTAATAAAAGCTGATTGGCCAAAGGCAGACAGGAAGTGTGGGTGGGGCTTCCAGGCTAAGAAAACTGGAGAACATCTCAGAGCAGAGACAGCTCTGCTGTAGGACTGTTTTTAATGTAATCCCACTACAGCAAACTAAAGAAAAACAGGCAAAAATGTTTTTGAAAAGATATTTCATAGGAGATAAGTACTTATTAAAATCTCACCCTGGGGAACATGACCCCTTTGGGAGTTGAATGACCCTTCATTCAAAAACACAGATATTTACATTGACTGTTAGAAAACTCAGATATTTACATTGCAATTAATTGTAACTGAAAAATTACAGTTTTGAAGTAGCAACTAAAATAATTTTATGGTTGGGGTCACCACAAATCAAGGAACTATATTAAATAAAGGGTTGCAGCATTAAGAAGGTTGAGAACCACTACATTAGATCATGAAAATATATTGAAGAACATTGAGCCTCGGGGAAACGTGAATTAAAACCATAATGGCTCCTAATTACTGGCTCATTAGAATTGTGAAAATTAAAAAGAAACATTGTATCAAGTGTTGAGAATGAAAACTGGAAGTTTCTCAAACCCCCTGGTAAGGCATAGGGCTGCTTCAGAAACAGCTTCATATTTTCTGGAAATGTTGAACACACAACTCACCATTTACTCAATAGAAGTGAGAATATGTTCCTAGAAAGATCTGTTTGCTGATGTTTAAAGCATTTTCATTTATAGATGAGTCTCAAGAACATTTCTGTAAGTAAAAGAAACCAGAAGCAAAAGAACCACCCCAGAAGTGGTTCCCTTGATGTGACAGGCCGGAAAAGGCAACATTTAGTTTAAGAACCTTGAGGAATCTTGAATTATCCTTGGGGGGGGGACACAAATTCAGTCACATGTCTCCATAAGAGGGATGCAGAGATATTTGACCCAGTAGGGACGAAGGTCATGAGATAAAATCGGAATCAGGGGGAAGATGTTAGACTTCCTTCAGATTGGTGGAGGAAGGAGCCAGGGGCCAGGAATGCAGGAATGCAGCTCTAGCCGACACCAGAAAAGGCCTTGAACAGAGTCCTTCTGAAAGGACCACAAAACTGACATCATCTCAAATGGATTTTGGTTTTCTGTCCCCTAAAGCTGTGTGACAATACTTTGTCTTGCATTAAGCCACTACCTCCGTGGTAATTTGTTACAGCAGCCATCAGAACCAAAGACAGTAAGGAGTAAATAGAAACTAAAATACAAATGTAGAAAAATCGCCTACTTCTCACTTAATGAGCTGCCAGGTGCAGCCGGCTCAGCAGCCTTACTGCAGGGATCATTTCAGATGCTTTATTACAGAGGTATGAGTCCCCTTCCCATTTCATCTCACCCTTCACTCCCTCATCCTCTGACCTTGTTCAGCCAGAGGAGTGGACACTGGGCAGCTATGTTAGGCTTAATGCTGAGGTCCTAGGTACCCCCAAACTAGTCTAGACAGAATGTTTTCTGTTTATGTCACAACTAATTTCTTAGGTAGAATATCTCATACAACACATGGCATCAAGCCAGCATCAGAGAGCGTATTTATGTAGTTAATAACTCTAAACACAAACCTCTCCAGTGATGTCTTTGCAGGCCAGTCTCACAAGTGAGCCTTGTTTCTATGCCTCCTTTCATCATCTAGGGAGCCCATCTTGTCAAAGCAAGCCCCTCATTTCCCTTTCACTGTAGGAATCCCATTTGCCTTCTGTAGATTTTAGAAGCAACACAAGTGGGCAGGCTTTCAGCATCCTGAAGGCAAGACGGGGTAAAATGACCGCCAGAGTTGCTCACAGAAGAGGGAACTTGGTTCTTTCACTTCTGCACTGGGTCCATGAAGCGTCCATCTACATCCAGTGCTGGGCATGACAACCCAGTGGCCAGCTGTGGCTCTCCATCTTTGAAATTCTTCTGTCTGTGTCTTTTCTCTGCTCAGCTGGAATTCTATGTTGGGAAGTGCATAGCTGGGTACCACGCCCAGCATGGCAGGGCCAGGAGGGTATTTTTTTTCTTCAGCTTTTTTGTTGTTTTGTTTTTGTTTTTTGGACCTCTCCTTTTTTTCAGAAACTGAATACAGACCACCCTGAGCAAGATTCCATGTTACCAATGAGTGTTTGTTTGTCTTCAGGATTGACATAAAAAGTGTGTCAGGGAGGGAAATCATTATAGCCCTTGGTCTCCCATGTAGTTGCTTCTACTAGATGATAGCTAAGAGAAGCTTGCAGGAGGCTGGACGTCAGTGTGAGATGTATTTACCTTGGGAAAGTTGATGGTCTGTACGGTACAGATCTCATCCAGCAAGAACCCAAGCCCTATGAGGCAGCAATTGGAAAGAAACACACAGGGAAAAGAGGAAGAGAACAGTGATTTTCAGGCCAGAATTACAAAACAATTCCATTTTTATGCAGGCAAATTTCTATCTCCCTGAGAACTGCTGGGCCACTCTGGCATGCTAGCAATGCATCGCTCTGCCCATGTTTATCAAATATTTAAACATCTCATTCTTTTTGAGCCATAACGTCTGCTGAATATGGAAGTGAAAGAAAAATGAATTTTCTTTTTTTGCAGCAAGATTGTAGTTGTAACTCCTGGCCCATCATCTATTCCCATTTATGGAAGTCATGTGGATCCTCTTTGCTAGAATAATAAATAAATAACCCGTTCTGTGTCTCCTATAAATGCATATTATCTGGAAACAAATCAATTGATTGATTTATCACAACATCAATTGATCAACATAGCATTTGTCTGTCCATTTACTCATTGGAGGGAGAAATAGATGACATATAATTAGTTCTATAATACAGTAACTCTTTTCCTCCAATTAGCACAGCAACAAATACGAGAAGATCCTATTTCTTGAGGAGAAATAATACTTATTATTGCACTATACCAGTGCTATCAAATCAATTTAGGGGCTGAAAACCTCCTGTTTGAAGTGAGTATCATGGGTCAGAAGTGTGCTTTTTGACCATGCTGCCTATGTGATAGCCTATGATCCTTCACTGCAAGTTACTGAAGTGCCATTAAATGTAAACCTATGTCCAAACCAACTCACTCATTATGACAGACAGCAATCAGCGACCCCTCAAAATGAATGGAGTAAAAAAATGGTCGTTTGCATTCCCAGCAACAACTGAATAGCAAAGAACATAGACAAGGATATACATGTTCCCTGTTCCCCCGAGACTCACATGGATACCTCACTTCAGCTCCTTCAATCTGAACAGGAATCTCTACACTAACACTGAGATGCTGTGGTTGCTGAACTTGCTAAAGGCACTGGCTTCTGCTGTCCCCGCATTCCACTCGCTGGGACAGGCAGGCTCTGCAGGGATTCTGTCAAAAGAGGCAGAATCATAACTCCAAGTATAGAGCTGAAGTCTGGAGTATTTGCCTGGTGTCAAAGGCATATTTCAGGGAAGTGGCGGCACATTCCAGTGTCTTGTAGTCATCTGGGCAGGCAGACTGCTTGTTCTAGAGAAAACTGAGATTTTATGACACAGAGTTTGGGTCAAGAATGAAAAGTTTTGAAGATTTACATTTTTCTCCAGCATGACCTTTTGCCTTTATTCCTTAATTAAGCTAAGACTTGGCAGCTAAAGGGAGTATTATGGGCCTGCTGTATCCCCAGGGCGTTATGAGACACCAGGCACAGCTAAGCTATCTCAAGACAACCATGTTCTCTGGAGTTATTTTATTGCTATTATAAAAAATCTTTATTATGGAGAAAATATGTATTTTTATGCCGGAAGAAGATGAGGATGAGAGCCAGGCTGTTGAACGGTAGTTTCAGTTGGGCTCCTGCCTGCCCACAGAGACTGTAAAACACCCAAGACTCGGGGAGGCCTCCTGATATAATCTTAAGAAACCTAACGGGGTATATTAATCTTTGTGAAATTCATAGTTGGAATAGGTAGCCGTTAACTGGCACTTTCCAGTTATCAAGGTATTTTATGGAACCCGGAAAAAAAAAAAGTCCTATTACACTTGGTAACAGGACCAAATTTGGGGGTGTGCCTAATAAGATCATCTTCTAGCCTGCGAATCCTTGAATGCCTAGGACGGCTGCCGCTCAGTCCTGGGCTCCCTAGCAGGGCCCTGCAGAAGCCCCGCCATCACGAAGACAACAAAAACTGCTCATCGCAGCGCTCGCCTTTCTCCTCTCCCTCCGGTTGTTGTTGTTGTTTTAATTGGCTTATTGTTTGCTTTTGTTTGGAGCATTGGTGTGTGTGTGTGTGTGTGTGTGTGTGTTTGCTGGAGATTAAATCCACCTTACACCTAGCAGGACACTGCCCCACTAGGCCTTTGCTAGCAGGGGTTTGCATACTTGCTATCTAATCATCTTTGTATCTATTATTTACATTTATGTCCCCCAGAGCAAATCCTAGGCAACTCTGGGCTTCTCTTCTGGCCATTAGTGGTGAGTCCTCTGGAGTAACCTCTGCAGTCTGCCTGTGTCATGTGCATCTGTGGCCTAGGAAAAGGCGATAGAGCATTTCTCTCCTGCCCTCTGGATGGAGAGATGAATTAGGACCCCTATGCCACACTTTAGGCTCTGAACTGGGGGACCCCATCAAGCAAGAAGTAGGGAAGCTACCTTTGGGTTGGCAAAGGAGCACCACAACAAGCTGGTACACCTCCTGCTCGCAGGATGACCTGGACCCCACAGTCTAGAAAAGTTCACAGAACAGTTCCACAAACAGGGCCATTGTTTCTCCTTTGTGCCACACCCACTTTGGAGCTAATTATTTGATTGTTAAGGCAAAGAGCAAACCTTTCTGCTACCATAACCATTTGTCTGTCCATCTTTCATTCCTTCATAAGAATTAAACTCACAGAAAGACATCCATTAACAAAAATCTATTGTAGTGTTTTTATATAAAGGTAAGATTGCTTTTCTTTTGAAAGATTTATTTATTTATTAAGTATACAAAGAGGGCACCACATGCCATTATAGATGGTGGTGAGTCGCCATGTGGTTGCTGGGAATTGAACTCAGGACCTCTGGAAGAACAATCAGTGCTCTTAACCTCTGAGCCATCTCTCCAGCTTTTTTCTTTCTTCCTTATTTTTTAGCCTAGCTTTTAATCCTTGAATGCTTGGGTTTGGAGAGCATTAGTTTGGAGAGTGGTAGAATTACAGGCATGGCCACTGATTCATTGCTTCCTTGAGAGGGGATCTTACTATGTGGTCCTGGCTAGCCTGGAATTCATAGCTTCGCCTTTCCCTGCTCTTCACTGCTGAGGTTAAACCTGCGCACAATGTGAATAAATAATTTATTACCACATTGCTAGGCTGGCTTTCCATGTGAAGGTCTATGGCTCTGGCTTCTGTGCACATGGTGACCTGATTATTAGTGGCTGTTAGACACTCCACTGTCACTGGAGTATAAAGGCCTAGTGTCACGGTACACAGCAGTGTTGTGCCTGTGCTTCGGCCCTCTGTAGAGGCCTAGTTTTTGTGATTTTTTTTTTCAGGACAATAAAACTGTAGTCCAAATATTTGGAACAATACCTTGAATCCTAATGGGGTTTCACTAATGGACTTTCCAGCTATTTTTACAGACCTCACTTCAGATGTCATGTGGGGAAAAGGAAGGTGGAAATGTGGAATAAGACATCATCTTCACTTTTGGTAAGAGTGTTCTGTCATGGTGAAGGAGAATCTTTTCTTCACCCTATGAAATAGAAAACTGAGACTGTCTTTGGGTTAGATGTTTGTGAGCAGAAGGAGAAGGCGACTTCTAAGTGGGAAGGAATGGGCCTGAAATTAGAGAAATCTTGCTCTCTTGATTCTCTACAACCTCAGGTGTTCAGTGTCCTTCCCCCACAAAGGCAAAACTCTGGTTGGGTTCCCCTTTCCTAAAATGAATGTCACCTGCACCTTCTGTTTCAATTTATTTTGGACAGAATTTGCTTCCTGGTACAGAGCAGCAGGCTCCACACCAAGGAAAGATGCTCCAATTATGTGCATTGTAATCAAGCTCCTTAGTTCTCCCCCAATGCCAGGGGTTGGCCTTTGGTCCTCTGAGATGAGCATCTCTCTCCTCAAGTTCGGAAAGCAGGTAATCCCAGAAGATTTGTGCCCAATGTCCTCAAAGCCTAGGTGCTAAGTATATAGATTCACAATTTCACCATTTCTTTTTATCAATTTTCAGAGCTTACTGAGTTACGTGTGTGTTTCTTCTCTTTCCAGACTCTGTGTGCTCCTCCTGTGGTGTTCTTTTGCTTTGAAGATCTTGATGCAAGCCACCTAGGAGTCCCAGGAGAAAGTCTTCCTGAAAGGCCCAGTGTGAGCAATGAAGGAAAAAATATGCTTTAAAGCACACGGAAAGCCAAGTTATAATTTTCCTGCTTCCAATGGATTATATCAAACAGGCTTAAAATAATGGAAAGTCTCTGGTCTCACTGCTTGTGGCCGCAGAAAAGTGACTGCCACCAATGAGGAAATGCTGCACAGCCTGGGTATGTTATAAGTACTCAAAACACTATGCATCTAACAAGGTTAAGGGTACTTGGTTCTTAGGAACAACATAGACCAAAGCAACTGAACAGTTCGCAACTGTGGCTAAGGCTTAAGTGAAATAGCCAAGAAATCAAAAGGCAAATACATACTTCAGCTACTATTTCTTGTCATCAGCAACTTTTCCCAGTCTCTTTTCTTTTTAACATTGCCGAGAAGAGACAGCCAGGAGACCGTGTCAGGGTGGGATTGAGGGCATCCACAAAGAGATTCGTGGGTAACAACAGGTAACTCAGGAAGACTTACCTAAAGACATCACACACACAGGTGCTCTTTTGTGCCCCGTCAAAGCCAGTTCCCAATCTTAGGTCTGATGAAAGGAAACTGCCAGAACTGACTGTTGGCTTGGGTAAAACCTCACAGAAGGGGATAGGATGTAATTTCACTCCATAGCTTCAGTAGACAAGAAACCCCAACTCCTTGCTCTTAGCAGGGTGTTTTGGTTTAGAAGAATCCCAATCTTCCAAATTCCACTGGCCACAAAGAGGCTTAAGAAAGGAAGCCCTGGCTGCTGAGCAGTGAGTGGGCAGAGGCTTCATGGTTGCTGTTCCCCTTCTTAGGCTTTCTCTGGGAAGCTTGGAATCTAACCCTGTTTGGGTTTTGCTGACATTATGGTATGATTAGGTTATAAGATCCTAACTGGTTTTGGACCAGAACATAGATTGGTCCATCATTAGTTTTTGCAGGTTCTTTGTATTTGCTGGTGGCTTGCCACTTCAAGCCAATGCAAGACTAAGGATAATAGCAGCCTTTGTCCTTATTTCCTTGAAGCATCATCAGAATTCTGTTGCAATGTTTACCACTCACCCTTTCTTAGCAAACTGGGTTACTTCCTCATCTGAACCCCGCCGGGGAGTCAGAAAGACAACGTTTAACGTAACGTGGCAATGCATTTTAAGGAGAATCGGCTCCTAAGAACTAAGGAGAAAATACATTACTGTACTTTGCAGAGGCAAACACGCCCCAGCAGGTTGAAGGAGACAGAGAAGAGTGGGATCCCGCAGGCTGCACAGGTCCCCCTTCTGCCACTGTGTAGGCGTAGGTTGCTCGAAGCTGGGCCCCAGTGACCGGTGCTCCCGCGGGAGCCGGGCCCTCGCGCTCCCTCCAGGATGGGACAGGATATGACAGCCCGGTTTGTGCACCAGCATCCTTAATATTTCCTTCCTTTCAGAAGCAAATAGAGCGTTCCCTTATCTGAATGCTAATTTCCTAGTTAAAAACCCTCCCTTGCTGACAAGGGACTGAAAGAGTTTTAAATCACAGATGTAGAGTATCAAATGCAATAATGCTCTTGCAATAGTGCATTGAAGCCTCAATTAATTAACCCTTGGGCTAAGTAGGCAGGTACATGGCGGTGGCCGCAGGCGGTGGATGGATGAGATTTAAATGTGCATCTCATTTCCCCAGCACGGAGCATGCCGTTTGGTTCAGAAAGGAGTCATTTTGCACACTCGCCTCATTTACTCGCCTCTTTAATCCTCTTAATTCCACCTGAGATCGGGGGAGAATTGAAAAGGAAGGCCAGGAGCAGGAGCTGCGGGCCGGGCTTTTGTTGCACCAGGTCCCCCGGGACCTCAAGGAGCCTGGCGCACAGGGGCCCTTGCCTTCACAGCCCTTCCCAGCGGGCGGGCGGTCGTGGGAGATCTGCAAGGCCAGAAAGAGAGGGACCCTGTGGGTTTTGCTGGTTTAGGGCGTGCCGGCAGTGCTGGGCTCGGACGACCAGCCGGGTCCTAGGCTGAATCCCTTGGCCCCGGGTTCGGGGACCACCTCCCACCCACGCCCCGCCTAGGTGCAGTGTAACTCTCCAGCTCATTTCTCTCCACGCGATTTACCATCTGTGAACTCGTCTTTAACCTAATAAAAATCATCTAGCTTTTGACTAACAAGAAAAGGAAACAGTGCTCATTGTGGGGTTTGGGGAAAATGGCTTCACTAATGTGCAGGATGAGAACGGAGTGATTTATAGGCGGTTTTAACTGTAGGCTATGATTAGGGGGCTGGTAGTAAGTGCATTAGATGTCTAAGTGTGGCAATAGAGTAAATAGGCGTTTTATTTATCGCAGTGCCAGGGGCCTCTTAGCGGAAGAGCGCTTCTCCAAATTGAAATATAGCAGAGTTTACACTCCTGATTAGGGTTTCAAGCGCAGAGCCCAAGGCTATCAGCTAAGCAGAAACAACGCTCGCTGACACCTAATTGTCACTGGATTAATGTGCAAACAGGGACAGCGAACAGCAACAACAAATAACCTAGTGTCAGAGCCCGTTGGTGGCAGTGTCCACTCTCAGTGACTTGGGGCCAAATTGGAGTTTATATGTCAAAACAGGCTCGGATCAATGTGTCGGTTCCTCCTGCACAGGGCGGATGGTGTGGCGGGTGTTGATCTATGTGTGTGTGAGGGCATATTATGTGCAGGGGAGTGGAAGGGAGCAGGCAGACGGAGGAGGTGAAATGCCTTTCCATTAATTTTTTTTTCTGCTTTATGCTCCCGAATTCACAGCTATTAAGATAAATTTATGTGAATCAGGTCTTTCTCTCCAGGATCTTGTGACTTTCGCCTGTCTCCATATAAAATTTAATAACCCTGTTTGTGAATCAAATCATTCCCACAACAGCAGACCCAATCTGGGTCGCCACCTGTCTGGCTTTGGACAGGAGCGACTGAATTGGGCAGCTGGGTTCCAGCTTTTGGTGAGGGCTGCTGGTTGGTGACTGCTTGATAGGTTCCTTTGCCTAGAGATTCCCCCAAGCTCTGCTAGAACTGACTGATAGCTGAACCAACAGGGAAGACAGCCTCCATATTCTGAAGGCTTTCCTTGTTGATTTGGTCTTTTATGGCCAAATTAGTGTCAGCCCTATTAAAAAAACAAAACAAGACAAAAATGCAGAACTCATAAGCAAGCAAATGGGAGAAGACGGCAAGATGCTCTTGTGCTGGACCATTTTTTCCTACAATTAATCTCATAGGGAAGAAGAAAGTCACAAATACATGAATTATGTTTCGAAATGTATTTCTAAAGTTCTTAAGTTTTATTGAGCATGAAAGTTGGTCTTTCCTCATGTTAAGGACTGAGGAAGCCTAGAGAAGTAGCTAGTAGCTCAGTGGTGCAAAGTGGTGTAATTTAAACTTGACATTTGGGATTTTTTTTTTGTTGCTGTAAAATATTACTTTCTTTATTTGAGGACTTCAGTTGAAAACCTCATGATTCCCTTTAAGCTCCATTTGATTGCCAATTGCACAACTCTCTCTAAAGCTTGGGGCTTATGATTTTTATACATACATGGTGAATGCTTTGTGCATCATACTGTAATGTGTTTGGCTACAGTAGCCACTCATTTCTTTCGAATCCTGAAAGCATTTTCTTTGAGGGGATGGGCACTTCATGATGAAGTAAGGAAAGAGCTATGACCTGCGTGTGACCTTGAGTTGTTCGAAATTGCCCCTCCATCTTTGCTGTATTTAGACTTCTATGCTACACTCCACTTGATGTATTTTGAGAATATAGTATTCTATGTATTTGGATATCAGGATTAAATAAATTTCCGTGTTGAGAATTCCAAGGCAGAAAGCCCATTCATTGCCCTAAGTAAGGGTGAATGGACAGCATTCTTTGTGCGACTGGACCTGATGTAAGGAAATCCCTAATATGTTATTAAGAACATAGCAGGCAAATAAAGAACATTACAGAGTTATCAGATTTTAAGCTCATCCAAGCTGCTAATCACAGCTTCTTCGAGTTAAGATTTTATATGAGAACAAAACTTAACCAAAATGTCACAAGCAGATTGTGGGTTTTAAATTTCCCCAAAAAATAATATATTGCTATGGAAAAGGGTAGAACTTGCCGAGAGACATCTTATTAATTTTGTTATAGTTTATAGATCTTGCTTTCTTGACTTCTATAACTTGAAGGAAATGTAGGAGTGCTAACCCCTATCTGAAGTCCCATTTAACAGATGGAGAAACAGAGACTCAGGGATGTCACAATTCTTACCCAGACACTTAATATTTCTTAAGTAAATAATTTTCTCAATTAGATCATACTTATTGAAAATATATGATAAAAAGGTGTGTTTGGGGGTTCTACCTTATCAATATTAATTATTCAGATGTTTACAAACATTAATAGTTTTTCTGGGACAGGTATTGGGGGATAGATCAGAGTTAGAGCACTTTCTAGTATGTACAAGGCCCTGAATTTGATTCATAGCACAAAAAAACCTCGCTACTTAAACCCTATTGATTTTGGGGTTTTTTTTGGGGGGGGGCTGCTGGGAATCAAACCCATGACCACGAACAGGCTAAGAAAGCAATCTGCCTCAGAACTATATCCCAACCAAAATCTGACTTTTTAATTATTGACCTAAGAAACAATGTAAATGGGTGTTATCCCTTAGTTCTGTATCTAGAAATGGCGAAACAGAATTAAGTTTCAAGTTTTCAGTGTGTAAAAGCACTGGCATGTTGGCTGCCGGCGTCTGGGGTCCTTATCTCTGCTCTAGCTCTGGCTTCCTTCACCCTCCATTCTCTGCTCCTTTGGCTTTTTTCCTTTAGACTGAGCATGGAGGAAGTCAGGGCCCAGAGAAGTGGGTTTTATCATTGCTTAATGAAATATTCCATGGAGAAAGTTTGGTTGTTACACTTCACCCCAGGCTCTCAATACAATTTGTACCCAAGGAAGAGAATATCTTTCTTCTTGTAGAAGAAAGATAATATTTGATAGTTTTTTTTTAAAAAAGAATTCTGCACAAAGTTATAGATTTATCTGTACATGAATCATTCCTGTCATTCCCATGTCTGCCTTTGGGGCATACCTCTCATCATGTACTTAAATTACTAGACATCTGCCTATTGGGATAGCTGAGTGAACTGAAATCAATTAAAATAGTCTAAAAAACAATTAGTGACTCATCCTGCCCCCAACTCCCAGAATTTTGGATGTAATTGTTTGAACCAATACATGACCTGAAATTTCTGATCAGTCTCTGGGTGGTGACTGGTAGCCCTGAAAAGGCTAGTCATTCCAGGGATATTTCTAAATCTTGAAGACTTGAAAGACTTGAAGAGGTAGTAGTGAGTAACGTAACTATTCCATCAGAGCACTGGAATACTTGACTAGGTAAACTATTCATGGATTTTATTCTCAAATTATCCAATCTGGGGAAGAACTTCACTGGCTGACATTGTTTGTGTCCACCTAGACAAACAGCACAATATTTCTCTGTAATTGACAGAAGCAGTCTGTGGATTAAAGATGTTATGACATGCCCCCTCCCTTTCTTACTCGCTTAAATTGATATGCTGTGCTTTTTAAGAGGTTCAGGAGTTCATATATAAAGTAAGGTGATTTTTATCCATTTACTACATTACAACTTCTGAAATTAGATGAAAACCAAAAATATCTCAATCAAAAATTCTACAGAAGTCAAGCGGTGGTGGCACACGCCTTTCATCCCAGAACTTGGGAGACTAGCCTGGTTTACAAAGAGTGAGTTCCAGGACAGCCAAGACTGTTATACAGAGAAACCCTGTCTCAAATAATGCACACGCACACACACACACACACACACACACACACACACTCATTCACAAATTCTTGTACAAGTAAGCAAGGAGTCTGTTCACTGGAATCAAAAACAATGCACATCTACATGTTTATTTATAGTTAACCATAATTAAAGACATATAAGATAGACTGTATTTCAAACATGAAAATTTTTCTTTGGAAAGAAATTTGTAGAAATAACTTTTTCCCCCTCTTCCAATTTCATTTTTCTTTTTCCTTTTTTAAAGATTTATTTGTTTTGTATACGGTATACAGAAGAGGACACCAGATGTCATCATAGATGGCTTTGAGCCACCATGTAGTTGCTGGGAATTGAACTCAGGACCTCTGGAAGAATAGTCAGTGCTCCCAACCTGTGAGCCATCTCTCCAGCCCCAATTTCATTTTTCTTTATGATTGGATTTTAAAACCCAATAGTCGTTTTTGCAGGAAGCTTGCAAATAAATATGCACCAGACATATTGTGTATCAATTTGGATTATTGCATGGTTTAATAAAAATATGCATTCAGTGATAATCCCCCATTTTTCTTTCTAATTAATACTGGGTGGAGCAAGACAGAGAATGCTGGGAGTGGCCTTTTTCTTCTTTGTAAGGCAAGATCCCCCCACCCCACCCCCTCACCCCCGGCCTATGGGAAGTTTTTCTGAGATCATGTCTTTTTAATGGTATTCTTTCCCCTTCTCAGTGAGGGATTATTGATTGCATGGACACTGCTTACTGTAACTGCTTTGAGCTGCCAGCCACAAGATTTCCTGTGATTGATCTTATACAGCACCTTTTATACCTGGGAACCCCCAAAGCACCTAACAAAGCAGCGAGTGAGAGTGATGCTGATAGTGATGCCTCAGGCAAATCCTGCATCAGGACCCGTGCAGCAGCTCACATAGGCCCAGATTTCAAACTCTCCAGAGGATTGGCTAGCCAGGTCACCAACCATCTTCTGGTCTGCTTCCAATATCTAAGCCAGAAAGGATACTCAGGACTGATAGGACTGGCCGCTATGGGAGCCTTCACTTCTCTAAATCTGTATTTTCTGGTTGGTTCAACAAGAAGATTAGATATGATGACCCTGCATCCTCAGTGCTGTCTTGAGTCTGGAGTCTCGCAGCAGTGAGTCAGCACTTGCTTAGAGAAGGAAAGCTCTCTGGTGGACATTGGGGTTAGACAAATATGAAGAAGGCTGTCGTCTTTGGAGATGCAAATTTCCCCTCTGAGATATGTGTGGTATGGTGTGTATGGGGAGGGGGAGCAGTTAGAGAGAACAGTCTCAGCTGTAATTCCTCAGATTCCCTTTTGTTTCTCGTTGGTCTACAACACACCAAGTAGGATAGGCTGGGTGGCCAGCAAGCTTCGGGGATCTATCTGTCTCTCCCTTCCCTCTGATGATGGGGTTGTAGACATGAAGTGCCATGTCTAGCTTTGTTTGCTTGACATGTGTTCTTGGGGTTGAACCTTGACCCTTATACTTAAAAGCTAGCTAGCCCTCCAGCTCCACTGCTCAGTTCTTTAATACCTGCCACTGTTATTAGCATATAATAACCACTCAATAAATGTTTGTTGAGGAACTATATAAAGACTAAACATCTAAGTTTAAAAAAGGGGCGTGCTGGAGAGATGACTCAACAGTTGAGAGCACTGATTGTTCTTCCAGAGGACTAGGGTTCGATTCCCAGCACCCACATGGCAGCTCAACTGTCTGTAGTTCCAGTGCCCAGTTCCAGGAAAACGCCAAGGCAAATAAATATAAATAAATAAAGTTTAAAAAAAAACCTAAACATCTTTAAGTGTCAGAGAAAGATCCGGAATGGGGTGCTTAACAGCCTGGTGTTGTACACCTTAGCAGTGAGTATGTAAAATAAGCCAACATATCCTCAGAGAAACAGAGTAGAGAAAATAATGCTACTCTCTTCCTTTCTCTGTGGGTTTGAAGAAAAAAGCTGGAGCTGTGCAACTTGTTGCTTGTGGGGAAAAATGGACAAAATTGATATAAATAATAAGAGTAGCTGGCGACATGGCTCTGTGCCCTGGTGACTCTTACAGAGGACCAGGGTTTGGTTCCCAGCATCTACAGGGCAGCTTACAACTGTCTGTAAGTAAAGTTCCAGGGGGCCTGACTCTCTCTTTGGACACCACAGGCATCAGACACAAACATACATACTTTCAGGAAACATACACACATGTCGTCTTTAAAACAAAACAACAACAAACAATTAACAGAATTAAGTTCCAAGAAAGTGTGGCTTACAAATCTTCAGAAAAATTGAATGTCAGGAAGACCAGAAAGTCTCTGAGGAAGAAGCACCTGGACACTCTGGCAATGCTAGTTCTGAAATAACAGTGATACTATCAAGGAAGGCACATTTATTCTGATTGCAGAATTCAGACTCTTGCTGGTTTTCAGACATGAGCTCCTGTGTGCCTTGCTTCTTGCAGAGAGCTGGAGGATGGCTGGGAAGAGAGAGTGAGAGCCAAGGCAGTCCTATAATCTCAGATTCACAGAGAGAAGAAAGTGAGGGACGTGGTGAGGTGACTGTGTGGAGAGGGGGTTGATGGGGCACCCTGTGGCTTTGTCTGGGGATGTACACAGGTATCTGTGTATCATCACACATCTCACACACAGCTAGCTTATTCAAGAGGCAGGGTACCCGGCCTCTGCACTAAAGCATCTCTCTCTTCTCGTCTCCATCCTCCTTGACCTCAGCTCCTATCCTTTACACATGTGTTTTCTTCCTTTTATAAAGCTGATCAGAGCTGTGGGATTCACTTCTTGCAGATGATGTACTTTGATTGACTGCGGCACACAGTACTGCTTTTGCACTTAGGAAGCTCAGAGAAGCCAAGGGCCTTATGGTCCCCATTTTAATAGGAAGAACCTGGGGTCCAGAGAGGCTAAGTGGCTCCCTGAAGGTCACATAGCTAGAAAACTATGGAGCTGGAATTCAGGCTTAGATACAAGATGCCACATCTCATTCCCTAACCTTTAATTCTCGCCATCTTTATCTGAAACTGAAATATATATATCCTGCTTAGAAAAAGAAGTGTTATTGTTATGACATCCCAGTGTTCGAAGCACCGTGTCATGAATGTTTATGGTTTACCTTTGAGCTCAGATATAGTCTGAGCTTCTTCCTATTTCTGTCCTAGGCAATAAGCTAAAATGCACAGCTTTCTATTTCATGAGCCTGTTTGTAGAACCAGGAATGAACATTCATGGTTTCTACTTACAAGATTCACGCTGTATGTATTGACTCTACCTAGGCCACCCTACAGACCTCAGTTTTCTCTTTTCTAAGATGAGAGTAGTGGCCTGAACCTAAGCCCCAAGAACCTCTTTGCTCCAAGAGACTGTGACTACAAGCAAGTGACCAGGTGCTAGTTGGGGACAGCAGCAGAGCAAGACTGACAACTGGGTTCAGGCCCACCGTGGCTAACTGGGAGCCACACATGGCAGTCATTGGCTCAGAGCTTGGCTCATGAGCACACAGGCACATGAACACACAGGGCATAATTCTGAGGAATGCAGAATCTGAGGCTTTTTCTCTACAGGGTCTGGATAGGCATTCATTCATATTGGTGCATTCTGAAGTTTGCTCCTTGTGATAGGAGTATCAGCCGACTCATCTTCCCGCTATGATCTGAGAGAAAGTCCTGTTTCAAGAGGCAGACACTGCATAGACATCTCTGGCAATTTTAATGCTAAGGCTGGATTCTGGAATCAAAGTGATGGCACTGGGGAGCATGGACTAACCTTTGTGCTGTGTTCTTAGAGGCTGCAGTGCTAGCAAGACGTTAAGGATCTGTTGGGGTTCTGCCTTGGTGGGATGGTGGAAGTGTGGCTGAGACTCGTGTTATTTCTTACTGAAATGGGTAAGCTGGAAGAACATCATAAGGAAGGCAAGGGCCACCTCAGGGAAAGACAGGAGCTGAGATCACATGGCAGTTTTGTTTGTGAGAAAAGACAGTCAGAGCCACAGGAAGCCCTCAAAAGGCCATAGGAGAGACAGTTGTTCCCTTAGAGAGAATGGCGTTTCAGAAAGCTGAAAATCGTTCTAGTAATATTGAATATGAGAATCTTTGTAACCAAAAAGAAAGCAATCAGTTTCTCGGCTTGAAGGCTTCTCTGGTACTTTACAAATTGTACAATCATCTCCAGCTCTTGGCACAAAGGAAAATCCACAGGCTGAGCCTTACGGAGCATTAGCAAATATCAGGATGAGTACATCTGCGGCATACCGATGAAGTGATCCACACCTGCAGCTCATGTTTTCAAAAGGGGGAGGCAGAGGGTTCGTTTCTTTTCCTGTTAAAATTGGAAATCAGTGTTTGAGTATTCCATGAAGTTCTTCGGGTTCATTAACAAGGTCAAAATCAATGTTATTTTACTGTTTGGAATCATTTTTGGCGGAACAATGAAAAGAAACCATAGTAGAACAAGTCTTAATATAATCATTTTCTTTTCATTGTTCTTTATGGGAAAATAATTTGGCCCGAAATTTAGTGGTCCCATCAGGGAGGTGATATCTTTAAAAAGGTGGTCTGAAGGACAGGTTTTACTGTACTTTAATAGGCTTATAGATTAATATAAATCTTAATATTCATAATCTTTACCATTTCTTTTCTCAATATCTTCTCTGTCTATACATCTATTTATAATGTATGTTTCAAATACAAGATATCCTTGATTTTTATTGAATATACTGATGGTGCTACAGGGACAGCCACTTGACCTAGTTTAAAAAAAGAAAAAGAATTAACAGGTCAAATTTATGCACAGTCTACTGCTACAAACAGGATTTTGCAGATAATGTTACAGCCTGTGAGCAGCACTGGATTTCATACATGTGTATTTTCATGTGAGGGTGATTAGGTCAGTAAAATAAATATGTGTGTTCTGTGCTGAGTGTACAGACTGCCAAGATGGGTTATGGACTTCTCATCTGCCAGAGAAACACACAAATATAGGGGTTCACAAAGAGACAGGCACCATTGAGCCAAAATAAGACTTTGAACAATAGACTGGAGAAGGGAGGAGGCTGTGATGCTTGTCTAGAATGAAGAGACATATGCAAGTTCATTTCATGTGGACATGAGAGGAAACACTGATCTGGGCTTGCCTGCCAGCTTATCCTATTAAAGAAATTAATATATTAGTGTCAGAAGCACATAATATCACAATATACAATATGCTGATATATAATATAAAATATACAAATGCATCTTTTTACTGATTATAAAAATAATATATTCTCGGGGCTGGAGAGATAGCTCAGAGATTAAGAGCACTGACTGCTCTTCTGGAGGGCCTGCGTTCAATTCCCAGCAACCACATGGTGGCTCACAACCATCTATAATGACATCTGGTACCCTCTTCTGTATACTGTATACATAATAAATAAATGTTTAAATATATATATTCTCATTATAGAAAACCTAACAAAATGTTGTGAAACAATAACTCAGTGCTCAGAAAATCTTGTTAACACCGTACCAAGTTGAACATGGACTTGTTAAATTCCATCACGATTCTATAACCACTGTGTTCTATTAGTTGAATTGCTGTGTGATTTCTTGTTTTCTCTTAAGTCTTTGCATTTTGGATCTTCTCTTCAGGAGCTAGTATCAGAGATGAACTTCCTGAACTTGATGAACCACTTTAGCTCTGTGTTGCCAAAGCACTTTCCACAAAGCTGAGAACAGCTTACAGTGTGAATGTGTGTGTATGTACACACACACACACACACATATGCGTTTAACATATATATATAGTTTGTGAGACAGGGTTTCTCTGTGTAGCCCTGGCTGTCCTGGAACTCACTCTGTAGATTGGGGTGGCCTTAAACTCAGAGATCTGCCTGCCATTGCCTCCTGAGCACTGGGATTAAAAATGTGCACCACTACCTAGCTATTATAAACATATTTTAATATGGTGTAATGTATTCACATTATGGAAGCGGTGTAGTTGTACCAAGGGTCAAATAAGTGAAATAGTGCAGGCTTCTTTGTTTGGAGTCCTAGGTTCTTTTTCTGGTTGTTTGACATAAGTGGTGTGTTCTTTTAATTGATGTATTCCTTAGAAATGGTGTATAGTATTTCAAACATTTGTGGCTTTCCCTTCCTGGTCATGCATTCATGGCCGATGGCAGTCTATTTATTGTGCTTGCAACTATTTAAATCCATAGTATATGTTGAGGGCTAAGACTTCCCTGTGGGTCTGTGAGCTGTGGCAGTAGCTGATTCGGAGGCTGTGAAAAGGAGAGCATGGGAAGAGAAGACCCTCTCTTTTCCTCCATTGCAAAGTGAAGAACTGCAGACTACTGTCTGTTGAAGCTTCTGTTTTCTACATGGTATTGACCATTCTTGTTGGTTCTGGGATCTTTGGGTACTGGCTTTTGCATTGGTAATTAAATAGTGTTTCTTCAGAGCAAAAAGAAACACATCAGACAACCAGAGCAAGAAGTGCTTGGCCAACTTAGGATACCTTTGACAGGAGGAAGCAAGCTGGGAGCTAACGTTTTTACATGCAAGGTGACTTATGCTCAGAAGGTGGTCCAGCTGCTAGTGACCAATTCTGATAGCTTTTCCCCAAAGGTAAGTCCCAAGGAAAGCTTGAGGACCTGGGTCTGGACAGAGGCCCTGAATTCATGAAATATAAGCCAGCCAGGCTTACATAATATTTGATCACACAAAACATTAGTAACCTGTATTTTATTTGAAGTAGAATGTACCATATTTCAAAGTAGTTTACAAAACTACTTTGTATAAAATATCCTATCTTTCCTGGAGATGGTGAAATATCAACATGGGCACCAACCTGAATATTGGCCTCCCCTGATGTGCCTTACAAAAGACAGTTGCTAAGTTTTGTTACATTAGAAAAATACATTTAGCTACCAACTTTAATTGTCGTTGTGAAAAATCACACAAACTAATATATGTAAGTGAATAATTTTACATATTGTTAGTGTCTTTTTTGATTAGAGAAGTCTTTTAAAGAACATATTGATTATGTATCTTATGTATTCTATGTAGCTGAAGCAGCTGTGTGAGCAGAGACCAGCCAGTTGTGTTGAATTAACAGAGTGCAGCTGTGATTAAAAAAAAAAAAAAAAAAATGCATCCTGTCTTCAAAAGAACAGGAAATCAGAGACAATATTTAATTTGCAAATATAGGAGTTTTGGATGAGTGTCAGGGCAGGCAAGTGTTTGGGACGTGGAGCGAAGGCTGTATTCCCTGAAACATTTCCCAGAAGGACTTTCCATTATTGGTGACAGGTGGATAATGCGTGGGACAGTCACCATCCACACTAAGCAGAGGTCACACATCAAAGCTGATCAGATACTGTTTGCTTTGGAGTTGTCATGAGGTTTGTGAAGCTCTGGGCAGTGACCATTTGAAGGGAGTGGTTTTGGTTTTCCAGTCCAGTGGAGTGCACCTTTGATGCTCTGAAAGTGAAATATTCTGCCCAAGCAGGACTTCCTGGCAGTGCGTAACCCCCTCAGCGTGTCTGTCAGGGAGCAGGTACCATCTGTGTCCCCTGCTCTGTGAACTCCACCACAGCTTCACAAACGCTGCAGGAAACTTGGGGGTTGTCAAAGTCCTTTGCCATTTGCTAACTCACTCATTGATTGTATCTCCATCAATAAAAACTTCAATCTTTCACCCAGTTTAGTAACAACCTATCCCAACGCATTGTTCTCCTCTAATCTCTGCAAGTTCTGGTTGCACAGCCATCCATTTTCAATGATATTCATTTTAAAAGGTTAACAAACGAGAAACTAAACCAACCATACAAATAACAGCCCAAAGAGCACTTTCCACAGTATGTTGCTGTAGGGCCATTTCAAATTTAATATTCATGCCGAGAAAAGCTAAAGACCACCAAACCAGGTGGATAAAATAGTACCACAGTTTATGACTCCTTCCTAAATGAAATCTCTTAAATATTGCTAATGAAGCCAGCTCTGCCACACAGCCTGCAGGGCGCCCTTTCTAGCTGCTTCAGTTCCCATTTCCCTGTCTAGCAATTTGCCCCAGGCCCCTATTAAATGAATTATCACGGCCCCTAAATCATCTCTGCGGGGGTTTCCTCTAATCCCATCAAGACACTTAACTCCCTTTCTTCCTTCCTGGTGACATAATGAGTTATTATTTCACGGGGAGCCATTAAAGAGGCCCCTTTGGAAGAGTGGAATGTGCCGGGCCTGGGCAGCCTGGAAGCTAGCCGGTGGCTTGCCTGTGTGGGACAAAGAGGCCACCAGGGCCACAGAGTGCCCCAGGCCCCAGGCTGCAGCTCGATCCGTGCGGCCCGGGGCAGCTGCGCCCAGCTCAGCACAGGGTGGATACAAATGCTTTCCTTAACCAGAGGAAGCAGGGCACTGGCAAACCACTTGCGGGGTAGATTAAGCTAATTTATTAAACACAGTGTGCCTGGTGACTGAGCTGAGCAGAGTAATGATTTACAATTAAAATAAAAAACATTAATACGAGAAAGGCAGAGACCACTGTGGCCCTGATGCTGGGGCCCACAGCCATCCTGACAGGGTGTCGTTGCTGGGCTGGAGACCCAGGGTGACTCCTGAAAGGTTCTGGTTGAGCCAGGCCCAGGGTGGTCAGCAACCTAGGAGAGCTAGAACAGAGACTGCCGAGGGCGGGCAGGCTTTGGAGGCGATTGTTGTCCTTGGGATTGGATTGGAGGAAGCAATTGTTTTTGAAGAAGAGGATTCAGTGGCTTGTGAGACTGTGTTTTTTACATTTGGTTTCTGAGATTCCCAGACCACTCTGTACAAACCGTGGTCCTAGATATTCCAAAGAGAGCGAGCGCTGTCGTTGGAGACTTGGGAAACTTGAAACTCTAGGACACATTTGCCCCAACCTCAAGCTCACCAGCGATTCTCAGCAGCTACAGCAGGGCCCAATCAAAATAATAATGACTGTAGCACATTTCTGCTGCTGTATTCCGAAGTACAAAACTTCAGTCATATACCCCACCCAAACACATAGCTTAAAGGAGAAGAAAAGAAGGAAGAAAGGAAAAGAAAGAAATCAAACCAAAACATTAAAAGTAGATGTTTATAAAGAACACACTAATATGTGATAACTTTAAATGGTTGCATTTCCACCAAATATCCAAATGCTGCTCCAGTTTATAATACATTTTGGTTTATGGGAAAAATGTTCGGTTTGTAGTCAATGCTCTTTCTTTAAAATTAGCTCTTTAGCCAAGGATTGTATTTACTCAAATGTGTAGAGACTCAAGTGTGATAGCATTGCTTTCACATGCCAGAGTTATTCCAGACTAGATAGAGTGAGCTAACTTCATATCCCAGGGAATAAACAGCATCGTTGTCAATGACATGCTTTTCCGAAGCAGAGGACAACTCCCAGTGAAATTCAAAATGAAACAGGGTATGCAATGGTTGTATTCCTGGAAAATCTTGTATATTAGAAGTATATAAAAAGTGCTTTTTATTACATGAAAACAGCACTAAAGAGCACTAGCAAGGCCCCTTTTTAGCTGAGGAGAGTCAAAAGGGTCATGTGGCCCAGACAATTGTTGGAATAACAATGCACTGTGTTTTTGGGATTGACAATGCCTCCTTTGACACCCAGGGGACCAGAACATAGATTTTTAGATAAATTGATTTATTTTATTTTATGTGTGTGAGTATTTTGCCTGAATGTATGTCTGTGTACTAACAGGGAGTGCCTGTAGATACCAGGAGAGGGTGCTGGATTCTGTGGGGTAGAGTTGGAGGCTGTTGTGAGCCTGCACATAGTGCTGGGAATCAAACCCGTGTCTTCTGAAAGAGAAGTCAGGATGCTTAACTGTTAGGCCATCTCTCCAACCCTGAGCACTGAGTTCTGTAAAACTTTCTGGGAAAAAGCACATATTTTACATTTAAAGGGTTTGTAGGCTCCTTGACAGCCATTGCTGGATGTATAGAATTCATGTGCTCCAGGTCAGGAACTCTGTCTGCTGTGGAAATAAAAAGTCTAGAAGAGCAGGGTGGGAAGAGCAGTGCCTGTGTACGTGCCTGTGAGAAGGGATTCCCTTTTATCTGCTGCTCACTGTCCTGTGAGGGATTCTTGTAGCCACATTTCCTTTGAGTTGTGAATATTACATTCAAGGGAGGGCTTTGTTCGTCCCCTCCCTCACTGGAGCAGTGGAACTGGATTGCTATCTAAGCTTTGGCAGGTCACACACTGTCCACTTCTGAGCCTGTGTCAGTAAGGGCCCCAGTTCTGCTCAGCTTGCCCTTTTTAAGATGTCTAACTCCAGACCTTAGGCTGTTGCTTTTCTTTTCTTTTAAATACAAGTGTAGAGCCGTGGTGATTTGAATAAACACAGCCTCCATAGGCTCATAGGGAGGGGCACTATTAGGAAGTGTGGCCTTGTAAAAGTAGGTGTGACACTGTTGGAGGAAGTACATCACTGGGGTGGGCTTTGGGATTTCTGAAGCTCAAGCCAGGCCCAGTGTCACACTCTCTTCCTGCTGCCTTTGGATCTGGATGTAGAACTCTCAGCTCCTTCTCCAGCACCACATCTGCCTGTGTGTCATGCTTCCTGCCATGTTGACAATGAGAAGTGTGAGGACCAACAGGTCCCTGAGCTGCTGGCTCAGGCAACCCCATCAGCTGGTTTGGAGCAGTTTTGTTTGGTGACTCCCAGTCTGAGTTTGGGCTTCAGTTGTGCAAAAGAATGATGTGGTGGGGGTGGGAAGGGGAATGTGGGATGGTTGAGGACAGTGCAGGGAAGACCAAAACACACATTATCTTTTGTTTTGAGGGGTGCTGGGCATGCCAGGAGAGTTGATGACATGAATGATCTCCTCATTTCCACTTCTCTGTCTTTTCCGCATAGTGTTTGCCTTAGGAGACACAGCTGGGGCTGGTGTTTTATCCACTGTCCAAAATACCTCAGCTAAAGTTTATATAAACTGTCTGCTATCCTTATTGCTGACTGTTCAACAGGGTCTCCCTGGGAACAGACCCTGGAGAAGGCTGACTTTTACTTGGTGTCTAGTCTGTGCTGTTTTTTAGAACACTGCAACCAAATGAAGCAGAACGCCTCTCCTTTAGAGGCAAGAAATTATCATAATCTAAGTGTCTTACACAGAACAATGACTGGCTTACTTTCATAGCCCAAGGTAATTTCATTGTATGATATTATGTCTATTTAAGAACATGTATATGAGCACTATAAAGCAACACTGTAAATTCCAAGATTTATTTAGGAAGTCAGAAGGTGAGTAGAGAGACCTGGGGCTTTTCAAGATCAGGAAGAAGGTAGGACTGTCCCCTGACTTCTCTCTGAATAGAGCATAGTATATTCCTGTAATAAGAAAAGAGCAGAGACTTGGAAAGTTGGCAAAAAGGAGCAAGCCTCAAGTAAGACGGCCTCAGAGGCAGGCAGGACTGGCACATTTCTCACGATATAAAATGCAGACTCAGAATGCATACACTATCACACAGACTTCTGTCATCAAACACTAAGTGACTATATATATATTAGCTGGTAAAATAGAGCCCTAATGCTGAACTTGTATTAATTCTTGATTAAAAAACACACACATAATGATTCTTTAGCATTATTAACAATTACCTATAAGACAAAGTAAGGAGAACCTGACCTCACTGCTTGGGATGGAAACAGTCAAGCCACAAAATGTAATGCTATTTTCTCTCTCCCTTTAGGGATTGGGGGGGTGTTGTGTGTGTGTGTGTGTGTGTGTGTGTGTGTGAGAGAGAGAGAGAGAGAGAGAGAGAGAGAGCGCATGTGCACTCATGTGTACAATAGAGGCAGAGGTCAGTCTAGGGAGTTATTCCTTAAGAGCCACCCACATCATTTTCCGAGACGGGGTCACTCATTGGCCAGTGAGCCACAGGGATCTGCCTGTCTCCACCTCCCCAGCACTGGAATTACAAGTGCGCATCATCATGCCTGGAACTTGGGATGGGATCTGGAACTTGAACTCAAGCTCCCATATTTGTATGGCCAGCCCTTTACATTTTTATTACATTTTATTTTATGGTGTGTGTGTAAGTACATCACATTACATATGTGGAAGTCAGAGGATGAGCTGGGAGTCAGTTATTTTCTTCCAGGGATCTAACACAAGTCATCAGGCCTGGCAGCAGATCCCTCCCCCAGCTGAGACATCCTGCTGGCCTACTGCACAAGGAGGCTGGTACCTGATCGTGACAATGTCAAGGTGGTATAAAGATATAAAGATAAGTTTTACTAGTTTTAAATGGTCTGGTTTCTAAATGAAAATAATTGGTCAATAATTATCCTTCTTTGAGGATAACTGCTCCCTAGCCTAGTCTCTTGCCTCCAGAATCCCGTGACTACCTGACTAACAAGGACCACATTTTGTGTGTAACCCCTGCAAATACTGAGTTCCTCCTGAAAACCAATATCAGAATTTTTAACATGACCAAGTCTTCTCACTTCTACATGGCTTGGGTTGCTGTCCCTCCACAGGTATACAGTACCATCAGAGCTCTGGGGCACCTGGATCCTGCTCAGATGATCCTTAAGAATACAACTCAGAGAAAGATGATGCTCCCTAATGTTTCATTCTGGCTACTGGATGGTGAGCTTAGTTCTGCCCTCCACACCGAGGAAAACACTGGTCACAAAATCTAGAAGGTTTCAGTGTTCCAATGATTTATTACCAGGGCAAAAGAAATGCTATAGACTACAATACCATTTATCAAATAATTACATATCTTGAGTAAGATGGCATACTCAGCCACAGAAACAATCAGAGCTAGCCTGTCTTTTATTCTGGGCCTCAGTTTCTTGCCTGCTGTGGCAGAGCTTGGGCCGGAAGAGGTCAGATCTTCAACCCCAATTTCCCTGTCTAGCATAGATTGGTCCTGGAAACCTAATGGGGGCAATGAGGAAATGAAAAGGATAGACACTCAAACAGAAAACCCGGGATTAGCTTACTCTGCTGGGGCATCAGCAATTGTGCAAGCACCTTGGAACCTCAGAGCCTTTAGTGCACATGGCAGTATGGGATGTGGTCTTGGTCAGGGAGCAGTCGTAGGCTGCGGTCTCTGGGAGGAGGAAGCAACAGTTGCTAGTTTTGCGTAGGTACGATAGTCAATCATTTGTAAGCACTCTGCTTAGACCAGAGGAAGGGTCTGAGACATTGGGTACTTGACATGGCTGTGCCCAAATTAACAATACATGTTCACTTAGGGTGGCTTCTTTAGCTCCCCAATCCAAGCTCATTGGCAGTGGGGCTCTTACAGAACTGACCTTCTTCAAGCATAGTTTCCTTAGCGCTATCTCCAGTTTGTGCTACACAGCACTGTACTTCCCTGGATGAGCTGCCCCATAGAATTAGATGGTGTTAATGTCCGAGGGCACCAATAATTATCAGAACAGCTCACCCTAATGGCTTCACTTTAGGCTTTACTCTTTTCTTTCTCTCTCCATCCCTTCTCTGTTCCCTTGTAGGTCCTATATTTTATCTTTCCAAATATGAATAAGCATTCTTGTGAATGAATTCTTCCAGGCATTTATATTTTCTTGTGCTCACAGTCCTAAACAAATCTTAATGGGTATCATCTGCTTTAAAATACATCCTGTCTATTCTCAGGCTGACAAGATAGAGTCTTGGTATTGTCATATACTCACAGGGATCAGAGGTAACACACTTCCCAGCCAGAAGATATCCTTCCTGATAACCTTAAGTACCTGACAAAGCTCCTGTCCCCATTTCTCTGCAAATTCATTTCATCTGTAGCATCCCTTCCTGGAACTAGATTTCTTTGCAACAGAAAACTGGGAAAACAGAAAAAAATGCCCCTCCCCTCTCATCTTTTCACATCAAAATCAGCTATTGCAGCGGTTCTCCGCCTTCCTAATGCTGCAGCCCTCCAAGACAGCTCTTCATGTTGTGTGACCTCCCAATTTCATAACTCTAATTTTGTTACAGTTATAAGTCACCATGTAAGTGGCTGATAAGCATGATCTCTGATACGCTACTCCAAAGGGATCATGACCCACAGGTTGAGGACCAAAGAGCTATTGCCTTAAATCTCACTGTTGTATGCATGATAGAAAATTCTCCTGTTCCGTCTCTAGACTTTCCTGGCATTGCTTATTCATTCTAGGATTCAAATCCAAAAATTAAGCCAGAGAAGTAGCCTTGCATTATGATAGAATCAAGCAAACTCAATTTTCCGCCCTGGCAAGCCACCCCTTTTTGCTTTACTTCTATCTAGACAACAACGGAACATTTTTCACTCTCCTGCTTTTGGAGTCACTTGCAGAAAAGGCTTTGGAATCACCATCATACAGATATTTCCTCTGGAGCAGAGACGGTCGGGGTGACAACAGAATATCTGATCATGCAGCCACGGAAGTGAAGTAGAAACAACAAGCTAACTTCCGGTCTGTAGTCACGTTGACAGAACGGCCAATATCCCCACCATGAGGAGGAGTGGATGGATCGAATCCTCGCCTGAGATTCCACCTGCCTCTCCGTCCTACCTCCCGGGTGCATGAGGTCACGGAGGATGTTGAAGTGCACAGAAGTAGAGGGTAATTGAGGGTGGGACTCTAAGGATAGAGTACGTCAGTAAGGGCTTTGAAATTCCAATAGCCAGTGCCATTTCTGGTGCTTTCTCTGCTTCCTACTTGTGGTTTGGGATGTCAGCCCACCATGCCTGCCTCCCCCCTTCTTCTTGCCATGACAGACTCTATCCCCTAGAGCCATAAGCCTCAAATAAACCCTTTGAGCCTCAAATAAACTGCCTTGGTCATAGTGTTTTATCATAGAATAGAAAAATAACTAATATAAACATCCTCCCATAACCTGCCCAACATCTGCACCTCTGTTTCCAGGGAAGTCTGATGTAGAAACAACTCAGGCAAAAATATTAGAAATGACATAAGGCAGCTCAAGGGGGGAGTCATAAAACCCAAGTCTGCTTTTCTCTTCTATTACTATATTTATATGCTATATTTGAGATATCAGTTGCAAACATAAAAAGATACTAAAATATGTCAAGATTATTTCAATGAATGAGAACTACATTTTAGAACTTTTTTTTTTAATAAAAAGTACCAAAATATCACTTTCAATATCATACTTGTGAAAACTAAACTTTTATCAAATAGGATATCTTGCTGGGAAGTCTGAGGTAAAGAGTGATATTCATACCTTGATGTTTTGAGTATTGCTTTTTTAAATATTTATTTTTATTTTATGTGAATTGATGTTTTCCCTGCATATATATTCAGATCTTGAAGTTACAGACAGTTGTTAGCTGCCATGTAGATGCTGGGAATCGAACTCAGGTCCTCTGGAAGAACAGTCTGTGCTCTTAACCACTGAGTCATCTCTCCAGCCTGAGTATTGTTTTTAAAGAAGCCAATGCTTAGAGTGATGAAGGCAGGCAGTCACCTGGAAGAGTGGGCCCCAGTGAGGAGACAGAACACCAGCCAGCAGAGCTCTGTTTTAATACTCTGACCCATGGAGGTGCCTCAGTCATTTGATGACCACTTTGGCTGGAGTGAAATAAAATCTTAGTGTAGTTTTAATCTGCATCTCCCTGTGAGCTGAGGGTGATGAACAGTTTTTAAGAGGCTCTCTGGCCATCTGTATCACTGCTGCTGAGAACTTTCTGTGCTGTTCACAGTTCAGTTTTAATTGGGTTGTTTGTTTACTTGATGTTTAGTATTTTAAGTTCTTTGGATATTCTAGACACCAATCCTCTGGTAGATACACAGCTGGCAAAGATTTTCTCTGACCCTATAGTCCCTTGATTGACCACTTTCCTTTCTGTATAGAAGCTTTTTAGTTTCATGAGACCCCTTAGTCAGCTGTTAGAGTCATCCCCGGGTTACTGGGGTCCACTTTAGAAGGCCCTTCCATGTGCCTATAACTTGAAGTGAACTCCCTACTTTTTCCTCTAACAGTTTCAGAGTGTCTAGTCTTTTTTTTTTGTTTTTTTTTTTGTTTTTTTAATTTTTAATGATGGAAACAATATACCTAAAAGCGGAGCTTCTGGAAAAACCATTTATTCTTCCCTGTCTTGTATCGTTCCTCAAACTTGACCTTGGCCTCCCGCCTGGCCTTGCGTTTCAGGGCTGGGTCTCTGAAAACATCCTTGTTGACAACAGTTTTGTCCAAGGGGATGTCCACGGAGTACCGTGTGGGCATGAGGTGATTGTAGTTATAAACTTTCACAAAGGACTTGATCTTGGATCTCTTGGCAATTTTCTTCTTTCCCATGGCAGCTGTTACTTTTCGGGGATAGTGGTCAATTCCAGCAACCAGGGCATGGCTGTAAGGGCGATCCGAGGTGCCATCATCTATATTCTTGACGATGACGGCTTTGCGTCCGGAGTAGCGTCAGGCCAGGACCAGCACCACCTTCCCGGGTTTCATGAACTTGCCCATTTCGACGACAAGCAGCCGGTCCCCAGCAGAAAGGAAAGAAACACTCCAGAGTGTCTAGTCTTAATATCGAGGTCCTTGATGCACTTGTAGTTGAGTTTTGTTGAGTTACATCTCTCTAAGGTACTTGCCAGAGAGGCCAAGAGGCACCCCAAATAATATAGGCTGTTGCTTTTGCTGTTGGTTGCAGACCATAACTAGATGGTAAGACATTTTTACTGATGATATACACACTTTAGTTGCAGGATACAGAGAAATCAAATTCAAATTGACCAGGAAACTCTCCCTGCTGACTAACTTCCATAGTGTTGGCTACTGGTGCTATACAGGCTACTGGAAGAGAAAGACCCAGCACTGGACCTGTCGTGATGCAGTACTGACATACAGACAAGATGTGCTCACTTCGGCAATAGTGACAGGACTGTTTATGGAGGATCCAACTGTTGTCCTCCTTAGAACTGAATCATGCTCCATTGGAGGGAACTTAAGCCTGGTACTGGAAACATGCTTGAAACCCTGGCCATGGAACTGATAAACCTATTGACGTCTACTGTCTTTTAAGTGTTTATATCTATGAATGTATGCCACTCCCAACCTTGGCCAGAACAGCCTCTGACTGCAGGGGGTAGTGGTATAAGAGACGATTACTGTTCAAGTGCTTAAGGAACTGTGATTGCTCAGCTGTAGATAATCTATGAGCCTCCTCTACAAAGCTCAGGGGAACATGGAGAACAGGTGGGATAAAGAATGTAAAAGCCAGAGATGGAGAGGGGTAACGTGAAATGCTGTGCTCTGGACATGACATAGCTGTCTAGACATAGCTGTCTGTGACAACAGATCTGCTCAGATCAAGCAAGCTAAACGTTCCAGCATGGATGTGTCTAAGGCTCCACCTCTAGTGGAAGACCTAATGGCAGTTCCTGGGATGGAGAGAGTCACCTTTCTTTAGGAGTGTGGACACTGATGGGTTCTCCATGTCTCACTGGGTGACCCCACATTCATGTACACTCAGTGAGTTAAAATTTTTTAAACAAATAAATAATTATAAGATAGGGCATGCAGTTGAGAGGAAGCCATGATGGGGGATGCTGGGGGAATTGGTGAGGGGGTGAGGTATGGATATAATCGATACACCTTGTAGATACGGTGACATTTTTAAAGATTAATTTTTTAAGAATTACTTTTGATGTTGCATTGAATCTAGGAATGTTAGAACTCTGGGGGATTGAACTATTCATCTTCACAAAACAAATTTAGTAATTCCACTATTTAATACACATTTTAGTTTTTCTCAAAATGCAAACAATTGCATTTTCTTTTCAGAGATGACTCATTTGAACATGACTACAAAAGTAATTTCTTTAAAAAGACCCAAACTTAAATTTAACTCTAAATTTGTTCTTGAAATGCCCTAAACATTCACTTTGACTTCATTTCATCCTGCTTCTTCTAGACACCGAAATAAAGATGAGGGGCCTCTCGCTTCAATGACTCAGTTTTTGTTTGTATTTGTGTGAGCCTTTTTTTTTTTTTTTTTTTCAGCAGCAAAGATTCTCTTTGCTGCTCCATTCCTGGTCTGCAAAGTAAATTGCAAATAGCTACCGAAATCTGGCTACATCCTCATAGAGACTGTTTAAATCCATTACTTTCTCTTTTAATCAAATCACTGTTGTGTCAAAATATACGGTTCTCGCCATGCATCTCCCCAGCCTGTCACAGGTCACCGGTTGCACCTTGAAGATGTTTGCTCTCCTAAGCGGCTTTCCTCCAGCCTCCAGCTAAATTGCTCCACACTGAGCCTGATCATTTTTCCTATATCCATAGAACTCTAATTAATATAAACACCATGGCAAAGGGAACTGGTACTTTACAAAGGAAGGAAGGCAGAAAGGCCCAGCTGATAGATACACGGGGCCTCTTTTAAATGAGATGGGCATTTATACAGAAAAAAAATTATTCAAATTACATTCAGAATCCACAACCAAAAGCAAGCCTGAAAATTCCCTGGCTCAGAATGGCTGAGAGATTTCTTTCCTGCTTTAAGACATGTCTTATATAAAGCCACCAGAGGGCCAGTAAGGGGAAATGGTACTTATGTTTAAACAGCCAACATTTCACTAGCATAAAATATTTGAACAGGCTCTTAAACATGAAGTTAAGCGCCAGAGGCTATTTTCATTGTTTAATGTATTAAGTAAATAAAAATGTATCTAAGATGTGGACACACAATTAGTTTTGAGTTATTTATCCTGGAGTTTGTATGGCTTAGAAAAACTCCATCTTCTTGGCTGTTGCTGTCCTAATGCATTTAACTTCAGCCATCAGCTATGATTAAACACCTGCTGTTGTGGGGAAACAAAGCACACTAATCCAATATGTATTTCTGACATCTTAAATATCACCCAGTCCCCTGACATCGGGCACAGCTTTTCAGCGGGATGGAATTCCACAGCATATTTTTCTAATTTATGGATGGACAATAAATCAAAATTAAGCCTTGGGCAATGAAATATACATCAGTGCAGAATGAACTGACTGCAAACGAGGACCCTGCACTGCCAGGGGGAAAAGGATACATTAATGGAATCCTAAGCTGCAAATGCTGTTTAAAATTAAGGAAGTTTATTTCACATTTTGTCCCAATAAAAGCAAGATGCAAAGGCAAAAAAAGAGAAGTTTTATATATATTTTTTTCATGCACAGCACCAGATGAGCAGGGTTTCTTTTTTTTTTATTTCTTTTTTTCTTTTTTCTTTTTTTTTTTAATAAGAAGTCACTGATTTGAAATATTGGCATGAGGGCAATTCTTAAAATCTCTATCTCCACTGTTCTTTTGTTTTTAAATTTTCAATATTTAAGGATTGAAATAGTTGGAGTTTGCTTTTCTGAAAGACTAAACAAAAGCGCTTGGTGTCAGCCTTTCTTCTGAAACACACCAGTAGAGAAGACATCTGTGCCAGGTGGGCTGGGCTGGGAGCTGCCCATTGCTAAGTGTCTCCTTCCCATTGACCGCAAGCTGGAGAAGAAAGATGACCCCAGAGTTTTGTTCTCATCAAATACCCCTGGAACCTCATGTTTGGGGACAACCTTGACTCTGTCCATCTCTCTCTGAGCATCCTAGACTCTAAGATCAAGTGGGGGCTGCACACTAGCTCATCCTTCACCCTGGTGTCTGCCAATCACCACCTGTCTAGAACAGAGCCTGTCAGGGCAGCCATCACATTTATCAAGGATAATATTTTGTATTATGTGAATGCTAGGTTCTTAACGAACATATCTCTTGAATCCTCACAGCACCTCTGTAAATGGGACAAGCTACAAATATTATTCAAACATTAGGAATGAGGACTGAGGGGGGCCATAGTCAAACTGACAGCATTGTTATGCTTCAAGGCAATGCTGCAAGGCAAAAATATGCCTGCACCCATATGTATGTGTGTGTGTGTGTGTGTGTGTGTGTGTGTGTGAATGAACAATAGCATATCAGTTATTATATTTGGAACTGTTTGTAATGAACTAAAATGGAAACTGGGATATACTCAGGTAGAACGTGAGGGTTATGGACTTTGTCTCCATCACTATAAAATATTTTATTTAAAAGTTAAATATTTTTACCACTAACTTTACCATTAGAATATCATGCTCTTTTTAAAATTCACAAATCTAACTCTTATCAAGGACCTACCACTTACCAGACCTGCAAAGCCCAAGGACTCAGTGCACATAAACATATATATGGTAGGGGTCTCCCTTGTTAAGTTGAGTGTGAAGAGTACTAACTTTGGAAGAATGTAAGTTCTGAGGACAGTAGTGTGCACAGAATGAGGGTGAGGCCTTCCTGACTAAGTCCATCCTCCCTCCTGGTACAGTTCACAAAATGTTCATAGAAGCAAAGCCTTGAAATCCTTGACCAACCTTTTCTCCATGACAGCTTTTGACATTCCTAGGTTTGCACACTTGCACCTGCTCACTTCCGCTTGGAGAAACTTGTGTCTAGAGAATAGTCCCATCTATCATTCCCCAGCTAGGAGTTCTGATTCTGTCTCTTGCCTGAGACTCTCGCCAGGGTTAACATGTACATTACAGTTCTTTTTTTATTTTTTATTTATTTATTTATTTATTTATTTTTTAAGTGAGGTGAAACTCAGATAACATACAATTAACCATTTGAAAGCAAACAATTTGGTGGCCTTTAGTACATTTATAAAATTGTACAACCACCACATCTGTCTAGTTTCACAACATTTTGTTACCTAAACAGATACATTGTTCATGATAAGTGGAGACATTCTATTTTCCCTCTCTTCCAGGTTCTGACAATCATTAATCAGCTAGTCTGTATAGACTGATCTCTTCTCCCAATTTTATCTAAAGGGAATTGTATAACATGTCTTGTAGGATATTATTTTAACTATGTAAAGATGTGCTACATTTGTTTATGCTGCAGAATATTATTTTAACTATGAGAAGATGTATTACATTTGTTTATGCTGCCTTTGTTTAATATGTAAAGATGTGTTGTAGTTTCATCTTGCCTGCCTAAGGCACCTGATTGGTCTAATAAAAAGCTGTCTGGCCAATAGCTAGGCAGAGACGGGTAGGTGGGGCTGGTGGGCAGAGAGAATAAATAGGAGGAGGAATCTAGGCAGAGAAAAGAAGAAGAGAGGAGAGACGAGGGAGATGGCTAGGGTCAGCCAGGCACCCACACCCCCGCCCCAGGCCAGCTGACACAGAGCAAAACATATAGAAAGAAAGATAAAAATTCCTGAGGCAAAACACAGATGAAGAGAAACAGGTGAATAGCCAGGAACAAGCCTAAGCTAGGCTGAGCATTCATAACTAATAAGAAGTATCCATGTCATGTTTTGGGAGCCTCAAAAAAAAGAAAGAAAGAAAGAAAGGAAAGAAAAGCCTGGTCCAACCATGTGACCTAAGCTTCCGGCATCTTTCACTGAGTGTAATGCTGTTGAGGGCGGCATATAATGTGACATATATCAGTACTTCATATCTTCTTAGGTTGAATAATATTCTATTGTATTACTTATTAATTACCCATTGATGGAGAAACCATTTATTATTTCTGTCCTTTGGCAATTGGGTATGCTACTCTTATGGACCCTCATTTGTGTTTGGTTTAGATTCTTCTAGGTCCTATTTTTTTAAAATTATATTTTATTGTGGATGAAAAATATAAAGAGGATTATCTACCCACTACTCAGTTCCCCTGTGTCACTTATGTGTCCAGGGTGCTTTCCCAAAGTGGAAAACAAACATCAATATTTAATGTACACTAGAAGTATTTAGTTATCACCTCTCCTTTCTCTCCAGAGCATCTCTTGGTCTTTCCTTGATTTTAAGACCTTTTAAGAATGTTGGTGGTCCAAGGTGATTCCCTCTCCAAGGGGCTGACTAGTGCCCTTTTAGGAATGTAGCAACTTGGAAGAAAAACTGGCATGCCTGAGGTCTCTGGGGAGCAAGGGATGTTTGTTGCCTTTGCCTATCTTTGGCTGCCTGCATGTATGCATAGTCATTCTGGAGAGATTGTATCCTGACAGCTCTGTCATCTTGACCTAGAATAAAAAAAATAAAAAAAAGAAAACACA